>VWYP01022141.1:240214-262062 GCA_013400435.1 Pycnonotus jocosus | reverse complement strand
AAAAAAAAAAAAAAAAGGAGACCCAAAAAACAACAGCAAACACAAAGATGCTATCTTTGGGCAGATGCTTCCCACTAATCTTGAACAAGAGATTCTATTCTTGACTATAAAATTAATCTGCCAAATTGCTTGCAGCAAATTACTTGTTCCATAACTCAGCGGATATTACAGATGTATAACTACTGAACAATTATATAAAAAAGCAAGCTTTTTTAAATGAACACACTTTATAACCTGCAAGTCATAATGGGCCAGTTAAATTCTTACAGATTTAGGGAAATATTAATTAAAAGTGCATTTTGTAATCATGCTGCAGCAAAATGTTCCTCAGGTACATCAAAGAAACCAGTGTCAACAACCAGTTCCACAGGCAACAAATTTGCTAGCATTGGAGATCCAGGAGGAACCTTGGAAAAAAACCCCTGAAATTCATTGATTTTAAACCACAGGAGCAGCAAACAGAATTTTCAAGACACAAGAAAGCAGGAAGACATATGCATTGTTTAGATTAAAAACCCCTAAGTGATGAGAAGTCATTGAAGACTGACTGAAGATCTGCAATTCCCTCCTCATGGGAACCACTCCCTAAGGTTCATGCATCATATACATACCCTGAACTCCCACTTATCATTCCCCTGAGAATATTTTACTTCCGTGACAGTTCAGCATGCTCAAGGATCATCAGATCAGTTTCAAAAATGTCAGCTCACACACTACTAGCAGCTTCTCTGAGGAAGAGTTACTAAAGTAACACTAAGTGCTTAGCAAACCAGGGAAAATGCAACAGAAATAGCTACATGTAAACCATTTTTATTTGATAATCTCAGAATTTTCAGCCCAACTGTTTCATGCAGGGCAGGGAAAAGGAGGGAGAAGTCCAGAGGAATCCATGTTATTTCACATAGGCTATTCTCTCTCCTCACTAGAGGAAAGGAAATCTCAGAAACATGGCACTAAGCACCTAAGTTGTGGTAGCACTGTTTATTCCAAATGCTATTCAAATCCAAAACAGCTCTCCTTTCAAAAAAAAATCTTAAAATTTTAAGCACTTGCATTCATCTCATAATCAACTCTCACATTATACTTCAAACACAAATATTCTTTGTTTGTATGATTAACAATACCTGCATTTCTCAGAGGAATGTCAGGCAAGCTTTAGAGAGATATGTATATAGCTATCATGCTGTATATTGACTGATAAATATATCATAAAATGGAATATAAAGTTGGTCTCTAACACTCACTTATCCACAGCTGCTAAATGCCAGTATTTATAATTGCCTGTAAAACTAACAAGATTGTTCTCTTAACTATTCTTGGAAAAAAGGAGAGGAATAATAAAACAAACCACGAGCCTGACATGGCTGTTACACTGAAAGGTGTACTGTTTATTTTGGGTATAAGAAAGGACAGCATTCCTGCTTCCCTGTTCCTTTCAAAAATAGGACATCTTGTGCAAAGCATTTTCTTGTAGAATTTGCATCACAGATGCAAAAGTAAAGTGCTTGTGACAATACTGCCAATCTGTCATGATTTTCAAGACAATTTGGAAGACAAGCCAGAAATCCATGGCGAAAAAAAAGGAGCAATTCACACAATGTGCTGGACCTGGTCTTGTCAGCCAGGTAGCCCAGCATTAGGCTTTGACAAACCAAGAGGAACAGTAAAGTAGCCTGACAGGGTATTGGGTTTGCCTGATCAGGTTTGGTAGGGCGCGTTACAAGGGTGGCTTCAGTGAGAAGCTTCTGGAAGCTTCCCCAGGTCCTACAGAGCCAAGCACAGACCATGGTAAGGTGGCTGTCCCCCTGCATCTCCCCCATGGAGATCCACAGTGGAGTGGAGATCCACCTGCAGCCCCTAGAGGACCCCACACTGGAGCAGGTGGATGCCCGAAGGAGGCTGTGACCCCATGGGAAGCCAGGCTGGTGCAGGCTCCTGACAGGACGTCTGGTCCCTTGGAACAGAGGAGCCCAAGCTGGAGCAGCTTTGCTGGCAGGACTTGTGACGCTGTGGGGGACCCAAGCTGGAGCACTTTGTTCACATTTCTCCCGATGCCGAGTGCAATACAAGCTACACCAAGCAGCCCCATGAGCTGCCAGGCCATGCTCCCCTGGGCAAAGCAGCCCCAAAGCCGGCCCAGAGGACAGGGCAGGGTCAGAGGCCACACTCGCTGTGACAAGGGGCACTTGTCCATCCTGACCCAGCTCTGGGGGCTGCAAAGGTCTTGGTAATTTTGGAAAAGTGAAGGATTGCCTGTGCAACCAAGCTAACCATCCTGCACAAAAGGTACTTAAAAATTGTGAGCAGGTTGGTTTAAGTGCCAAATATTAATCTGCATTATTAATTCTACCAATTTCAGAGACCAAGATGGACTAAACGTTAAAAATTTCTTGATGACCTGTATTTTAGACCACACATGGTCTAAACACATTTCAAAAATTTGTGGAGATAAAATATTCTAATCCTCTTGGATTGGTGAAAATGCAGTTGTTTTAGTTTCAGTAATATCTATTTCGAATTTAAATGATAGTCCCACATGATGGTAGGCCCAAAGGGATACACAGTAAAATTACACAAACAATTCAATTTTTCAGAGGTGCAACATTTTTGATTTTTCACTACTGGTTTTGATGTGTCATGCAGAGAAATCTGGGACGGTTTTTCACAGGTAGACTCATTGATCATCCAGCATTCTACCTTAATTTCTAACCTTTCTGTTCCCCAGATTCAGGGCATATTATTATCAGCTTCACCCTTACTGAGTCCCATTCATTTCTGAAATACTTAACCAAAGTGGCTAGGCTTAAATCCGTTTTACTGGAAGCTATTGCTTTTGGAAACTATCACGTTGACTAATAACCCTAATTGGGGGAGTGATGCAGGTTATATTGAATACCTGTTTACCTCGAAGAAGAAGAGAATGGTACTAAAGTAGGCGAAAGGAGAGCAATAGGCAGGGGGGGCTGGGGTCTGAAAGAACTCCCATCCTTTGGCCTGAATCAATGTAGTCTTTTGTAGGCAGGAAGGGACAATCAGATCTAAAGATTATTTCTGACTATGAGAGGAGGAGACTGGTGGAACACATCCAGGCATTCCTAGCAGGCCTTGTAGCTCCAGTACAACCAGAGAATGAAACAACAGACTTCTGATCAAAGCAGAGCCACACATTCAGTAATAAACAGACGCAAGGGCCTGCTTAGTAAAGCTACAATACCAATTGTTGAGGCAACAGGAAAAAGGGGTTTATGGCCATTCTTACAGCTTGTGGACTGTCCCAATTGGACATACTAAAAAGACTCATGAGTTTCTATATGCCAGAATGTACCCTTTCATTGTTAGGACAAAACTTACTATGCTAGCTAAATGCTCAAGTTAACTTTTTTTGAGAACTGTGTATAGCTACGCATCTCAAAGAAAAAGCCATGGAAAGCTCAAATCTGCTTATCAATGAACCAGACCTCAAAGTAACTTGAAAATAACCTGAAAATCAACCTGAAAATAACATCCTGGACGCAGTACTGATTGCTGCTTAGAGTATCAACATGAATTCAGTACCCATAAAGCCCTGTTCTCAGGGGTATAGGCTGGTACAGGATTTAAGAGCAATAAATCAGATACCTCAACACTATTGTGTGGATGGGCTTTTTGTACCAGGTGAAAAAGCCCATTTTGGGACAAGAGCATTGGAGAAATTCATGGAGGATTGTCTCCTGTGGGAGGGATCCCACAGTGGAGCAGTGGAAGACTCTGAAGAGTCCTCCTGCTGAGGAGGACAGAGTGGCAGCATCAACATGCATGAACGGACCACAATCCCATTCCCTGTTCACCTTTATTGCTTGGGTGAGAGAAGTTAGAGCATTTCAGAGTGAAGTCAAGTCCAGGAAGATTGGAGTGATGGAGGTGTTTTTAAGATTTGGTTTCATTTCTCATTATCTTCCTCTGATCTAATTGGTAATAAATTCAATTAATTTCCCCAGATCAAGTCTGTTTTGCCCAGGACAGCAACTGATGAGTGATCTCTCCCTGCCCTGATCTTGATCCACAAGGCTTTCATTATATTCTCTCTCCCCTGTCTGGTTGAGAAAAGGGGTGATAGAGAGGGGCTTTAGTGGGTACCTGGCACCCAGCTAGGGTTAATCCACTGCAGAGAGATTAAAAATAGAAGTATGCCTCAAAATCTACTTAATATATAACTACATTAGATAAAAGACTTTGAGGGAGCTTAAATGATCTGGAGTAAGACAGAAGGTTCTCACATCAGCTAATAACTTAATACAGCACTCCTCCATTAATTGTCTACATAGTTCCTTTATGTAATCTTAAACAAGGCAGTCAGAAAAACACACAGAAAAACACGCAGAACTACATATAATCATTAAGAATTTGAAGACAACGAAGGAGAAAAACCTCTGTGGTATTATCAAAATTGACCTTTCATGAGATTTCCCTAAATACCTGCTCTTGTTCATTCTCTGAGACTCTACCACACAGGCTTCTGATGTTATTCCATTCAGACACTCTTATGGAGAAAAACAACTTCTTTTCCTTTGGCCTCTGAAACCTACTTCTCTCAAAGCTCAAATTCTTCACAACAATTTAACTCCTACTTTGTTTACAGCATAAATATCCTTTAACACTTCATTCAAACAACACTTCCTCTTCAAAACATCATCTCTTTATATTCATATCCCTAACTTCTCAGCCAAATGTTTCTTGGTTTTGCTACTTCAGCTTTCTTTCCGGCTTTTCTAACACCAGGCCTGCCTCACCACATCCACCTGAAGATCACCAGCCTCACTCGCTGCTCTGGTCCCGTGCAATTCCCCCACACATGCCAGCGCTTCCCACTTTGCCCCACACTTCAGAGCTGGAACTCTTTTTCAGCTGTTCCCTTACATCGCCAAATCACCGCAGGAGCTCCTTATCCCCCCTGAAAAGGCAGACTCTACCAGAAGAAAGCTTGTTTTTCTCAGGCGGCCCTGAGCACAGGCTCCCAGCCTGCCGCACATCCAAGAAAGCTGCTTTTTGGGCAGCTTTTCCGCCCGGCCGTTCCAGCTTCCAAGCATCGTCACAGCACCACACCGACCCCCTCCTGGACCGCCCCGCGGAAGGCTCTGCCCCGCGGGCGGAGCTGAGCGCAGGGCGGCGGGCAGGGCCCCGGAGCCGCGGGGAGCGAGCCCCGAACGCCGCCTTGGCCCCGGGCCTACCTCGGATGTCCACAGCCGCCATGGCCGCGCCGCGCACGTCCGGAACGGGGCGGCGCGCAGGAAGCGGCCCTGCAGCGGGGAGGCGGAGCGGGGCGGGAGCCGAGTGCCGGAGAGCGCCCCGCGGCCCGGCGCGCAGTCGCTGGCCAGGGAAACACCTTCCTGAAGGGAAAGGCTGTGCTGCTCCAGCGTCCCGCCACAAATCAAAGGGATCTCCGCTTTTCCTGGGTGGTGCATAACCAGAACGACGGCGCCAGTGTCGAAAATCGACATGCTTATTCGGAGCTGCTTGCTGAAAAGGGGAGATACGAGGGGTTTGCAGTCGCTTTCACCTGACCTTGGCCCGCTGGTATTTGCCGTTCACATTCAAAGTGAAAGGTGCGGACTGCAGGTTGCTGCTCAGCATCAGACCATCCAGCTTGAGCTGACTGGGCTAGCCCAGATTTGGTTTACCCTGTGGGAATAACAGATATTTTGAGGTCACATCATCAAAACACTGTATGGTTCCTGTCCTGAGATACGACCCTTGGCATTCTGGCTCTTAAGTGAAACAATCGGTCATTAGTCATTTATAGAGTGAAGAACAACACTCAGTGGATGGAAGAATATACATACACTGAAGATTAATAAGCTCCTTATTCAGATTGACAACTACAGTCTACCAATCTGCTGTACAGTGTCCAATACCCCTGTGCCATGCTAGCTGTTCCCTTCAGGGACTCACCGTGCCTGAGCCCTTGCTGCCAAGATCAGCCATCCCCTTGCTGGCAGTAGCCGAGTCTAAGAGAGCCTGGAGTTATCACCTTGCTGATGGCAGGAGATCGTAATTGGTGATTGGAACCTCTTCCCCTTCCATTAGAAGCCTGCGTGAAAAAAGCATAGGAAGTACTTTACTGTGTATGAAGTACAGGGAAAGGATATTATTATTGTATGAGAGCAACCAAAAAGAGCAAAAGAGAGATGATGCTGCTTATTTGCTCTCTATTCAGTCCTCTCATACTAATGCATTAGGAGACAGATTGTAATTGCAAAACCACATACCTTTTTTTTTTTTTTTTTTTTTTTCCCAGGATTCCTGTCCCATTCAATATGTTAAAGTCACTATATCATTTGTGACTATGCTGGACTTGTTTTCTGGGAAGAAGAGGTGCCTGCAGAACACTTGCTTTACGTTTTGGGTGTTGAAAGATGTGAAGGTACTAAGCAAAGGTTACAGAAAGTGACAGAAAAATGCTGGTTTGGAAAACTGGACTCTAGTCTTGCCAGTGGAATAGTCATACACTAGATTAATGAAGTTTTTTCAGACTCTGATTTATAGATGTGCTGAGCCCTCCATACAAATAAAGGTAGTCATGCTTTGTGTGTTTTGTAATTCTCTGCACACTGAGAAGTTAAGTTCTCTAAAATCTCTCACAGTTTAATTATTCAAAATAAGACTTTTGTAATCTGAGTGCCTCATGGCTGCATCTCTAAAAGGGAGGTGATAACAGGCCCCTTGGCTCTGAGTTCATGAAAATAATTTTAATAATATCTGCAAAAATATGAGGCCGGGATGGTAGGTGTTCTGAGAAAATTAATCTTTTCTTCAAAAAAAGAAAATCCTTTATTCAAAAGAAGATTTGCTTGATTGGCAAAATAAGTAAAAATAAGTAAAAAAGATATGAACAGAAGAGCACTGTCCAGCTGTAATACTGAATTCAGAAGAAAGCCATGAAAACACAGTACTTGGTATCATTTAATAACACAACCAGATAAAAAAATCTAATCTAACCTTATTTTTCAAATTCCTGGGTGCTTGTCTTTGTCACTGATACAATACTTTGTGTAAGATGCACTTTTCCATGGGGTAATTCTCATGTGTGCAGACTGTAACTCCCCATTTATTAGTTAGCTGCTACTCGTTAGCAATTTCTGCCTTTGCCAAACACATCTCTCTAGTGTTATCCACACCAGAATGTTTCCAAATAATACTATGATAGGTTGCCATTCTAAACCAAATACTACTATATCCCTGTCTTGAACAATCCTCCTGGAGGGGAAAATGGCACCAGACATAACTGGAGCCATCCTTCTGGAGCATCTCTGGATGCCCTGTTTTGTACTATTTTTGTGCAAACCATTTATTTTCAGTAGCAAATGGAAACTCAACCTCTATTTTAATTATTCACGTTGTCCATCTTTCCTGCTGACTCTGCACCTCTTCTCAGCAAGTATGTCTTCAGATGAGCAAGGGGCTAAAACATAAAGATTCCTGGGTGGGAAATAATGGGGCTTGATTGCTTACAATGAATTTTCAATTATATGGTGAGACTAGCCAAAGCACTGCTGGATAGAATTGTTCATCTTGTAACATTTTCACCTTCTGCTATAGCATAAAATACGAGGGTTTTTTCCCTGGGTTCCTCTAACGGGAGAGTCCTAATGAGCACTGCAGTTCTGTCCCTCTTAGCAGGAGGTGTGGATTCCAGATGGAGAGATAATGAAAGCTATCATGTAAAATGAGGAATTTATGCACACTGCTTTTGATGTCAGAGAAAGGCACCTTAAGCAATGAATATTTAGGCACATTCATTCCATTTGTGTGCATTTAAAATGCAGAAAACACTTGGATGAAAACTGACACCTTTTCAAGTCCTGGTGTTCACATGTCATTTAGTGTCACTCTCCCAGCAGTGGAATTATTTTTCTATATTTCTGTAGTCAGAGCTAATGAGGAATCTCATGCTACTCTGCTCCCCTATATGTAAAAGAAAAGACTGTCCCTAATTTACAATGTTTGTTATCTCCAGTGGATGCAGGATTAGTAGTGCTGAGTGCTCCAAACCACATTATGGGTACAGCAGGGAGACTACCAAGGAGTCCCTTTATAGTTTCAAATAAGCACAGCTAAACTGAGAGGACTACATCTAAAAAAGGATGGAAAAACCACCTCTGTGCACATTTCTAACAGTGTGCAGAGACTGAACAAATAAGCTAGCTATACACCATTGTGTGAGAAGTATTGTTTATGAGTCCTAATCATTAAACTCTGTGTGGTTTCCAAAACATAATAGAGTCTCCTGAACAAAGATATCATCACAGCACCTCACATTCTGCCCACCTGCATTTGAACTCACAGATTAATAGTAAATATCTTCAAGTCCCATTCTGTGTTCTAGTAATCTAGTTCTGCAATGAAGCACAAGGGAAATTTAAATTCTTATGCTAATGAAAAATTGCTGGGCTTGAATTACTTATGAAATGAGCAATTTGCTACTGGTTTATAATAAATAGAAATGGGAAAATATTCTTTGAAATCCCTATCTCATGGTCTGAGGGAAGGACATGTAAACAAACCAGACAGAGAAATGTAAGGGCAGTGCAAAGAAAATGCTGAAATCACAAAATTTGTAAGGAGGGAAAGGAAGTGTTTAAGGGGGCTACCATGAGTTCATCACCCATATTCTGTTTTAACATTTTTGCTTGTGAAGTTTCCTTCTTTCCACCCTGAAAACACTCATGTTGCTGGTGTCTTCAGATGGCATTACACATGCAGTCATTTACGAAATAGCTTCCAGTAGGCCTCAAAAGCCATCACTGAATTGTGCTTTAGAAACCCACAGCACAGCCAAATTGCAAAATTCTGATTTTTAAATCCTTAATCAGGCACTTTTGCTGACTTCAGAGTCTGTTAATTTCTCTTTTCGCTCAGTGCATCTGCGTGTTCTTTTCCTTTTCCTGAGATGCTGTTTTCTGCATAGTTTTTATAAATACTGCTAATCACATGCATTGACTATAAAAAAATAGCCAGGCTTGTAAGCTCTTTTTTTTTTTCCTCTGGAAAAATGCCACTGGGAAAATCTAACTAAAGTGGCTGCGATGATGGCTGCAGCTGGTGCCCTGCTCAAAATTGTGTCCCGCCCCCCCACCTTAGAGCTCTCAGCTCTGGACTGTAAAGAGCAGAGGAATTGGGGGACACTAAGAATAATGTGAGTATATTAATACATTTCATAGTGTTTTATTACAGTCTCCTGTTTGAAAGAATGGGGAAAAAAAATATGAAACCCTGCTAACAGTCTAAAAACTTCCTGAAAACAATTAATCTGTCAGTAAGCCCCAAAAGGCTATCTGTCAAGAAGTTAATAAAGATGAAATGTCAGGATGCCACATGGCTGCTAACAACTGCAGGCAGGAGGGGAAATGAGCTTCCAAGCAAAAAAGCACAAACTATGACATCTTGCATTTGATCATGTATTAAAACAGCAACTGCAGATGCTGACTTTTGTGTCTCTGCAGACATCTCTGACCTTAGCATCTCTGCTGCTGCCTTGGCTTTGTCAACGCAAAAGCCCATGAGAAAGAAGGATGCAGCAAGTATGATGCAGGTGTTGGATCACCCAGAGGGGACTGGTGGGAGAAGCAGAAGCTGCTCCATGTCCCTAGAGCTGCACAGATCACATACAGGCTGATGTCCAGCAAGAGGCAGATGAAGCTGTCAGGCAGCTCTGGAACATGGCCTCCATCCCATACAGCTCTACTTGTGTGCATTTGTTTGCTGGACTGGGAGTCAACCAATGTTGTATTTCCCCCCAGTTTCCAAAGGGCAGATCAGGGCCCTGGAGTAGAGCCCTGGCCCAGTCACTGCCAAGGAGCAAACAGTGTCTGCTAGCAATGAGGGCTTACCCAGGACAGGGATGGGGAGAAAATCAAAACAATCTTCTCACCATATATCCTGTTTATTGCACATGTCTAGCAATCTAATATTCCCAATCTCTGGACTGCACCACAGCTTTAGTGTTTGGCAGATACCTCTCAGTAAGTTTTGAATGCCATCACTTTGCTGTACATTGTAACCCCAAACATGGCCAAATTGCAAAGTCCTTGACTTCTATGCCTTGAAGTCAGGTACTTGGCTGATCTGAAAGAGTTCTTTAATAAAATAGTCTCTCTAGTCTGATGAAGAAATCAAGATTTGTTTTCCTGATTTACTTTTATTTTCCATTGAAAAACAGACAGCTATAGTTTAGCAGTGAGCCCTGTGCTTCCCAGTGGGAGGATACAAAACATGGACAGGCTGGCCAGATCCGGAAGTGAAAAGAAACACTTAATTTATATGTTTCAAGATTGGAGAGAGCTACAAAATCCAGCAAGTAGCAATGCTGGCAGAACATTAATGAAATTGTCTAGCAGTATCTCTGCTTCAACAGCGGCAGGCCTCATAATGCTAAAAGGGATCTATTTCACTTCAGTGAAGAATTTTCATTTCTGCTCTGTCCATTGAGTCACAAATGCTTTTTCTCTGCACCTTCCATCGATATAAAACAGATATCCTCACCTACCATTAAATCTTAGTGTGCACACTTCATCACTTGTCTCAGGTACCTACTGGTCCAGGCTGGTCTTTAACTGGAGTGCTTTTTTCCTGCTCGCCTTTTGCATTATTTTTTCCTAGTGTTGGTTGCCTGTTAACTCTAACATCTTTGTTTCCTCCACAGGAATTTTACGTGTCCCCACCTCAACAGGTACTGAAGAAAACACATTTCCATCCTGGCTGCACTGTTTTTCTTCATCTGTGCCTCCACACTGTGCAAAATTGAAGGCAGGCAAGAGGCCCAAGAGTTGAGCCCAGATAATGGCTGCACAGCCAGGGGTCCTGATCCCTGGGTCCAAAGTCAGCGGGAATTTAGCACTAATATCTGAGCTAACCTGAGGTGGACAACCTGGCCTATTTGCTGGGCCTGTGAAAAATGATCCTGTGAAAAGTGTTCCTTCCCTCCTGGGTAATACTGCATATGTCAAAGGTTATAGCAAAGGTAATTGGGCACTGCTCTGGAGAAAGGAAAGGCCCAGTTTGGTAGAGGTGGCATGAGTTTATGGAGGCCTTTCATCTCAACAGCTACATGGGCTTTTGACTGCTTAGTCTGATCAAGGTATTTTTAGAGAGGGGATTTCCTTGGTCACTACAAATGTGGCTGAGAAGGTCTGTGTTCCTCTGCCCTTCAGAAGTGGCTGCAGAGAATGTCATTATAGGCTTCACTTTGTTGCCCTATAGCCTCCAAGATGCAAGATCTTCTATGGGGTAGGAAATTACTGGTGAACTAGTGATCAGCATGAGCTCTAGGATCTGCAATTTATAGAGAAATCCCACTCTCAGGAGCATCTATCCCTTTTTCTGCAGGACTAACAAAAACTCCTATTACAGACTACATTTAAAAAAATCCAGGTTTCCCTATTCAAATACAAGTTATCTTATACTTTGCTTCAGTAGGATCCCAAAGAAGCAAGGTAGATCCCTTGGGTATCAGAACAGTATCAACCCATCATGCTGGTGCTGCACTGTCAATCATCAGAGAATGAGATCAGCGTTGCTATGCCACTTCACAGAAACTTGCAGAGCCTGTACTTGAGACCCTGAGGTCAGAATGTACAAAGCTGGGACAAAGTAGCTTAGCAGGAGGGCACTGTCCAGTGCATTTTTGCACATGTGAGAACCCTCCATGTGGGATATCCTCTCAACCACATCAGCCAAGCGTGAGCCAGTTGTAAATACTTTACACCGGGCTTTGGTAGGAAAGAGGAGGTTAAATTAATTAAGCTCACATCACAGAGATTCAGCATCTGTTCCAAACAAATGATGAACCCCCACTGATACCAGAGCCTCATCTGTATAATGGAAAGAGCCACAGCACTCCTTTGCTTTGCAGATCATACTGAAGTCAGCAGGTATGTGGCAACTTACAAAACATGCTGGGATATTTGCACATCCAGCAAAGAACTAGTCATGTTTTTCTATCAGTGCAATAGGGACTGGAGCAAGGACACTTACAGATTAAAAATCAAATGGTCTTATTTGATCATTTCCCTGGGTCTCTTCTCCCCAGTGTTTTAAACATTCCATTTGTTGAACAGGAAAAAAATTAGAATAGCAAGGCAGGTATAGCTGATCTACTGGAGTGAAGCCAAACCAGCAAAGCCAGGCCTGTGTTTCTATAGTACTTAGCGCAGTGGGGCTCCACTGGGACTCAGAAGCTATCGTGATGCAGTGATAAATAATGGTAATGGGAACATCAGGAGATGAATACAGACAAACGGTATGTCCTACAAATCTGTCAAAAATTAACATTTACCATCAGCATACACCACATGACTGTCCTTCACAGCTTGATTCAGTGCCATGAAGCGTATACTGTTGTTCAAGGGAAAAAAAATAAGGCAGGGTGATGATCACCCTTCATCAGTAGGGCTGTTTCTCCAGGATGGGCTTCCCCAGTATGGGACAAATCAGCAGCAAAGTGTTTCATTCACATACAGAGTGCTGCATCTGTAAAAAATTGCATCTGTGGGAAATTGCATTTCTGCCCAGCAGGATTTGTCCTTACATAATCAGCTGGGGTTCTGTACTGAAAAAGGACAGCTTGAGCCTTACTGAGATATGCAGTTTTATACAGCTGTACAGCCCCAAAATAATCCTTGTTTAGTGCCTGACACTTTACCAAGTCTCTCAGCCATGTTAATTTTATTTTTTTATTCCAAGTCATAATAAGGTTTGGATTTAAGGAAGGGTAGATTAAATGAGTTTTCTGGCCTTTGTAAATCCACTATAAGACCTGTGGTGAAATCAATATCTTTCAGATTTTTTTAGGATTACTGGAGTATCCTTCCATCCATATTATCCATCTATTCAATTCACTGTTGTTGTTCCTTCCTAAAGAGGACAGGTGAGTGGAGAGGAACACTATATCGCTAATGACTTACTAGGCTTTGAGATGAAACCTTGGACTCTATTCTGGGCAGAATAATTGATCACTTCAAACTGATTCTTAGGTGAGTATCAAGGATACAGAAGCAGTAGCCTGAATTTTTGTGTTTCTCGTGGGTTTTCTACTTTCTCATCCATACTGGCTTTTATGGCAGATCAAATGTCTCCTCTATCTTTGAACATTTATAAAAGTGGACATGGAAAGCTGGTTTATCCCATATTTCTCTTTCTAGACGAATTTCATCTTTTAAAATGCATGTGTTTCTCTGTTTTATATTCCTCTTTAATCAAATTTATTCAGTACAATTTTAAAAATTCCCGGTACAGAATAAGCAATCTTGCTAAAAAGGTCAAGTATAGCTTATTCTTCTAACTACTCTGCATTTTTTAGTACTGGTATTTCTAAGCCTAGAACTGTGATGAAAACAGTCAAATAATTGTACAACGGAAGGAAGGAAGGAAGGAAGGAAGGAAGGAAGGAAGGAAGGAAGGAAGGAAGGAAGGAAACGGCCCAATGAGAGATTTATCTGGGCTGGTCCTCATAAGCAAACCATACTTACTTGAATACCAATGGGTTAAGAATGAAATGAAGTGTGGATACTGCAGTCATTGGGTAGTTAGTTGACACAATATGCAATCAGAGAAGCAAATAGAGGCATGGTCAATGAGTAATTTAAAAAGTCTATATTAATAAAGATATTTTCATATTTGAGGAAAATAGTCCATTTTGATTCTATTTAGTCTCCTCAACACCAGGAAATCTTTATTTCCTGAGCTTCCAGGACACTCCTGCTCAGTGCTAAGAAATTATTCTGACAGGTGTGCACAGACAAGTAGGTCCATAAGGACTGCTCGTCTGAGTTTCCTCGGGGCAATATTGTTAATGTAAGCTGTGCATGACAGCTTATGGGGAAAGAAATACCTTTCAAACAGCCTACAGTGTGTTAATATAAATAACAGTGTGTTGCAGGGACCACTAAATAAATTTTCTGCAGTGAAATCCTCAGTGAGCTCCAATTAAATGGAGATAGTACTAATCTCTACATGTCCACACTTGAGACCTTACACTGGCAATATTACATGGTCCTACTAAACGAGTTTCAAAGTTGTTCACACATCAAGATCCATTTGAATTTCTCTTCTCTTTGTAGGATGAAGCAATGATGTTTCCTCGCTCAAAGCTCTCAGTATACACACTGTTATACCACACAATGCTGGCCACCTTCCATCACTGCAGTGTCCTGGAAGATGAGACCTGGCCTGGAAAGCTGTCTGGATGGGGGACAGAACAATTTTTGCAACAAAATTTGAAAGATGAGAACCTCATGTAAACTGCAGGGCTGATGCTACTGAGATAGTACACAGATGGTAAGTCTGTGACTACACTGCCTGGGGCTTTGTGCTCACCAGACCTCACAAATTTGTTTGTAGGAAATCTGGGAATGTGCATCCTCAGGAAAACCCCATATGCTGCACAATGAATGTTGGAGATACAGCAAGAAGCATTCATCTTTCATAGTTTTTATTCCTTTTTCTTGTAAGCAAACCACCCATATATGTGGTAAATGAGCTTAACGATCTCCATGCAGCTTTTACTCAAATGGTTTCACTTCAGCACTTCTTTAGATACAAGAATCCCTGTGCTCAGAACTGGATCTGTCTCTAAGATGAAGTGAGCCATCTGCTTAGCTGTGCATTGCAGCACCCTCAGCATATTAGAAGAGAGAGAAAAGCAAACAGAATAACTACATCCAATTGGAAAAGCAAGTACAAATGCATTTACACTGAAATTTGACCCAGGCCCTGCAGTTTACTCTTCAAACTCAATAACAGCACAGGCATGTTAAAGGTCAGGACCATAAAACACCTTTGTCTCACCTCTCTTCCAAAGATAGCACAGCTAACTGAGCTACAGGGCCTGCCAGTCTGCCGACAGAGTGGCTAAGTGCTCTCTTAGGGGACAGTACCATTTACTGTATCGTCAGCCACACTTCCTGAAATAGCCTGCTTCTCCTCAGAGGCCACTCTGATCACCATCAAGAACTTGCAGGGACTTTTGAGACCATACAGGAAAACAGCACAAGCTCTCTCTTTGACATCAGCCCAATCAAGCACAGCAAGAACCTTTCCAGAGGCCAGGGTTTGGTACCCCTCCGGAATGACAAAGTTAGTAGGCATTAAACCGTTACCTTAGCAAAGATTGTGCCATGACATAAGACAATGAAAACAGATGGGATATGCAAGGCAATTCTTGTAAGCCCTGGTTTTCAAAGACATTGCCAAACTAGGAACTTTCCAGACAACTCTGCTTGTTGTGAGAACTCCTTCACACAGTGCCAGACCAGATATTAAAAAAGCAGACACTTCTCTAGCAGGTCTGCTTGCTCTGTAAAATTACTGCTTGTAGTTTTCTTCTTGCAGTTCAGCTGAAGTTGGGAATAGCTGTGTCTCACACAGAGGAAGCAATTAGAAGCACAAGCATTTCCATTTGCTCCCATGTGTCATTTTTAATCTCATAAAAAAAGACTAAGCCACAAACGAAGAGAGAGATGGTTTTTCCAGCTTAGGTAATTAGAGGTAGTTAGATGCACTTTTGATGTGTGCCTGTATGATACCATGGAAGAATTCAGCTGTATGAGTTACACCTATATGTGTGAGTTGAACCCAAGGGTGCTGGTGTGAGCTCTTTAGGTAATGAGCAATAAATATGCACTTATCCTGGAATGCAGTTGCAATCACTGCTCTATCCTGAAGATGTAAGCATGATGTAAAGACTAGGCAACAGTCCTAATGCAGACAAACTAAGCAGGCTTTACTGCTGGTGAACATTGGATGGCATTTCTCTTCAGAGTACAAGCAATTCAAAGTTCATGGGGAGTCAGTGCATTTTAGGATTCTTTTTTGTGTTGTTCAGTAATTCGGTTTCCAGTTACACTCACATACTGTTTCATTAGACTCAAACCCAAGTGATTTAGTCTGCAATCCTGTACAGATCTGAACACAAAGTCTCACCTGGTCACTCTTGGAGTTAAGTGATCTTTACTAACATTGAACTACTTGCCATTTACCTGGTCAGTAAGAGGGTGCCAGGCATGAGCAGACCTGCAGTAACTGCTTCTATGCAGTCTCTTATTCCCCACTAATGCCTCTCAATATGCAGTCTTTCAGCATTACAGGAATGAGTGCCTTCACCTCCATGGAGGGTTGGAACAGGCACCCTGCCAGGCTGGTGGAACAGCTGATGTGCAGTAACTCGAGCCCATAATGGTCTGGTGTAGCATTAGGCAGTTCTGTAGGTCTCCCTGGGGCAGTAGCAACTAACAGAGGAGCGAGGGTCTGCTTCCTTAGGGTCTCAGAAAAAGCATTGTTCTCAAGTCAGATCTAGGTCACTGCTAACTCAAAAACCTCACACCACTCTCCTTTGCCTGGCTTAGATGTGCCTTCAGAATTAGGACAGCTTTGGATGCCGGAAGATAAGATAGAGGAAAAATGAGGGCTGAAAGATACAGGAGTTCCTACTCTGTGGTTCTCAATATCCATCTGATCAGCAAGATGTGAATGTGATTTTTCCCAGATCTACTCTTTTCACACACAACAGAGGAATCAACCTTGCTGCTCTTTAGTGAAGCCTGAAAAAGGTGCAAGAGCTACCCAGAACACTGGGGTTCACTTGGGAGATTATCGCTGAGGCCCGCAGATGGGATGTCAACAGTTGATTTTAAGAGGTTAAAAGTGTTTTTCAAACTTTTTTTGCAGCATTCCCTTTGAGTGTGACTGTTTTGCAAATCAGAGTACTCATTTTTAATTAAAGTACAAAAAGAAACACTGGGAATGATGTTAAATTGTTTTGATTTGACCTGTCCTGGGTTCATGGGTAAGCCTCGTAGTTAGCAATTTGTTACCGTATTTATGAAAAAGAAACAAGGAAAACAGAATGCTAAAAGCAGAATTTGGAACAGTTGTTTTAATTCTGAACAGCTGCTCTGTTTAACCACCTACCTGTTAGTATTGTCAGCAAGCATTTTTTGTGACACAGATGCAGCTCATATATGCACACAAACAACGTCTTGTCACGGAGACTCTCTTATTTGCCTGCAAACATTTCTGTGGGCTATTCTTCCTTGATTGTATACTATTCCTGGGAGATTCATTGTAGTCCTGATTAACTATTCTCAACCAGGCAGTCAGCAGGCATCAAACAGCCCACAGGACAAACTGACCCGACACAGAATGCAGACTGGGGATGAAGACATGCACAATACTCTCCAAGTGTGTTGCATTTGATGGACACTTGTAAACAAAGGATCTCATGTTATAAAAAGGAATTTTTAACTGCAACAAATTATATGGAGAGATCAAAGAAATTTGTACCAAGGTGGCACCTTCTGTTAAATGTGATTTTATTTCCCTTTCCTCTCTTCCTTGGATATAACTACACAAGACAATTTCCCCAACAAAAGATTTCAGAGCCTTCTCTGGTTTTGTTCTCCTGCCCTTTCAGAAGTTCTTTCTCTTCTTTTCCCTGTATATGGACATAAAAGGCTATGCTGCAGAGCTTTACATACAGTTTGGAAATAAATAATGGATGATTGACTAAGCTGGTGACAGACTGTATCAGGAGCAGCTGTGCATGCTGGAAGCTTGCTGCTGTTTGGGCATTCTGCAGCTGAATGGAGGCAATGAGGGATCTCTTCTGTTCAAAAGGGATTGACACCATTTCTATCACAATAGGAAATAGGTGAGGCTTCTGCTTTTGCAGGAAGGATTTGATGAAACAACTCTCTCACATGGTCAACAGTCCCATCAACACGAATGAATGAATGCACAAGAACTGGACTGAGGCCTTACATGCTATACCACTTTCCAAACTGATATCTGATTTTGAACATATATAAACTTGCTTCCCCATAGCAGCCCTTGTAATTCCAATTTATAAAAAGCTCACCTAACAGCTTAAATGATACAGTGGATTCACATCCATCTAGAAGAATCATAGAATGGTTTGGGTTGGAAGGAACCTTAAAGATCATGTTGTTCCAACCTACCTGCCATAGGCATGGACACCTTGCGCTAGCCCAAGTTGCTCAAAGCCCCATCCAGCTTGGCCTTGAGCGCTCCTAGGGATGTGTCCTCTAGAAGCTTCTCTGGGCAACCTGTTCTTGTGCCTCACCCCCCTCATCACAGACAAATATCTCCTTTATGTCCAATAAATCTACCCACTTTCGGTTAAAAGCCATCCCCTCTTGTCATAACACTACCTGCCCTTGTTACAAGTCCCTCTCCAACTCTCTTCTAGCCCCCTTTAGGTACTGAAAGGCTGCAATAAGGTCTCCCCCTCCAAGCCTTCTTTTCTCCAGACTCAACAATTCCAACTCTCTCAGCCTGTCTTCATAGGAAAGATTCTCCAGCCCTTCAATGCCCCACCAGAGCACAAGTGCCCAGCCTCCTCAATTGTCGCAGGAGCCTTTCCAATTTCCTTACAGCAGTATCCTGAAATGCAGAGAATCTCTTCCATATGCCTGTAAATTAATCATCTTACGTGCAGGCAGAAACAATTGCACCTGAAGGAAGGCTGGGACAGCTCACAGATATGTAAGATCCAGTATTTTTCACAATATTTACCATTTCCCCCACATCTTCCAGCCACGAACAGGACTGCACAAAGACAATTTTCTTCAGGTAACCTGTGAACAGGAAATTATGGTTGAGTGAGTCACAGATCCTAAAATATCCTACTAAGCATGTGACCTCTGCATAATACTACTATTAATAATAATTAAGCATACAAGTGTATGCTTTTGGAACATGCTGAGGAAAGCTCAGTGTGGAGGAGGAGAGACAGGCACACTCAGGCAATTTTAGATACTCACAGCACCTAGGGGCATCCAGACAAACAGGTACACCCCGTCTATTACAGAATAGGATAGATAAGCACATTCTGCTTCTATGGACAGAAAATCCCTCACCACTGGACAAAATACAGGCACAACAGCTAATCCTGACCAATACCATGACCTCATCTCATGGCATACAGGTAATGACTGCAAACTGGCTTAATTTTATCTGAATGTGTGTATGCTTTATTTCACAGCTGAGTGCATCAATATAATATATAAACTTACTCTTTCTGATGCTTTCAGGTTCCTGTCATGTTTTCAAGCTGAATATCACTAAAGGTGTTGACCACTTGCAAGCCTGTATGGGGAGTCTAGTGGGCCTGAGACAGCTGAAATCTAGACCTGAACATCATGTCATATGTTAAATGAAATGTCAAGCACAAATCTTGTCTGACTTGGAAAGGTGACAGCTTCTCATGTTTTCCTCCAAGCACTACATACCTCTGAAAAGCAAGCAAACAAAAAAAAGCAGTTCCTTATGCTGTGGTCAGTGTGGTGACCCTATGGTGGGTGTGATGTTTGCTAAATATTTTAGTACAGCCAACACTACTTAACTCCTCTCCAGGAAGAAGGATCTGGTGGACTAAACTCACCTTTGCCAGTCATTCTGCACATCTCATGGCAGCTTTGAATTCTCTGGCTGAGAGAGCCAGTTCTCAGCTGAGGGATACTCTTTGCTGTCAACAAAGAGTCTAAGTTGGCCAATAAACAGCAATCATTCAGACATTTCTGTTATGGTCTGTTTTGGGACTACAAGGTTGTGGCATTCATCTTCACAGGCACCAGCAATGTCAGGAAGAGAGTTTGGATATTTCTGGAAGAACTACAAGGTGGAAAACTCATTTGTGTGCTTAGGCAACACTGGGGACTAAGCCACAGTTTGGTATATTCAGTGTAGTTCATAATGCAAGGACCACCCAGTTTTATCACTATTTTGTGACCATTTCTGACCACATCTGTGCCCATAATGCCAATGGCTACTGCCAAACTCCTGTAAAAAAACTTACACTTTTCATAGCTTGTTTCAGACTACTACTGTTGATCACAATGAACAAATCATTGTAACCAAATGAACCTTTAAGCAGAGGGGCTGGGAGAGGAGAAAAAGTCATTTATATCTCAGTGCCCCCTATGCCATGTAAGTCCATGGGCTCAGGCAAATGCTGAAGAAGGGAAGCAGCTACTCACAATGTCACTTTGCTACATCATCCTCCAAGAAAACTGTTCCTTCTTCAATAGCTTCTGCAGCTGCTCAGATCTCAGCAATTAATCCTCTGTGGCAATCTCCTTTCCTCTGGCAAAGTCAGCGTTCCAGCACAAGAGATATACATTGTCCTTGTGCATTCTCCCAAGCAGCAATCAATAATGGTACAATGAAACCTCTGAAATGACTTAAACTTACTTTGTGTAATATGACTAGCAGACAGACTAGAACAATGTCCCAACAGGAATTTTCCTTCCTTAATATTTAGGTTCCACACATCAATTCCACTCTAGCTACTGTGACTGATATCCACCACTGCCACACCCACTCCCCAGGATTTCCTGATTTTAGATCACATGTATTTTGAGCAAGATTTATAAGTAATTTATCTCACTCTTGGCTTGAGATACCTGAAAATGCTGAGCAGCCATTTTTTAAAAGTAAGATTTCTTGAGGATGTATCTAGTGGGGCACCTGGAAATGAAAGCACTTGAAATCATGTAATCACTCCTGAATATCTTAGCTGTAATTCCTCTTGTGAAAGCATTTTCAAAATTTTACTTCTATTACCATAAGTATGACGCTATTTGCTTCTTCTTGTGGCTCTGGCTTTTGGATTCAAGTGAGTAGATGTGTGTCTGTCCCACACTGTGACCACAACCTCAACAAGGTCCAGAGACTTAGCAGCAGGAAGTAACATTACCAATGCATAAAGCCCAACTCATTGGCCTTTCTAACAAGGAATTATCCAGGCACCAGTCCCAGACCCGCGTTAATACCTTTACATGGAGCTATGCCACATAGCTATCCCAGTTTGCCCAGCAGTGCAACACCACATGCCACCTCAGTAGGCTGTACATATCCCAAAGAGAAACTCAAATCTCCAATTTAAAATGTCCTTATGGTTGCAGAGAGAAGTTTGAACACATTGCCCGACAGCTGCAGCCTTACCATGTAAGAATTGCATGGGTAATGAAAAGATGCATCCCAATTTATTATTGAGAAAAAAAAATCACCGTGGTTTTTTTTTTTTCATCCATCCTCTAGTTTTTAAGCACAAGGTAAGACCTACAAAATATCTTGGCACAACAATGCACCCAAAATACATCCAACTGTTCTAATATTCAATGCAGACATGGTGTTTGGCCCAACAAAACAATGCTGCATGCTGTGCAGTTTTTCTGCTGTTGGTCTGCAGCAGGAGAGTCACTGCCCACTGATACCCCCAAACCAGGACATGTTCTAGGCATCAGTGAGCATTGACGCATTTTTCAGCAGCATATGGGAAAAATCTGTTTCAGGAAAATCGAAGTCCCTGAGTGACTGGTGCCAGGGCAGTTACTGGGCCTTGGTTTCTGCTGCCCTGGTGCAGAGGACACAGATTTCATGGCCTGGCACTTCTTTGCCCAGTGATACGGAGTACACACATCAAAACTCTTAGAGGGACCATGAGCAGGTGTTGATGGTGGATGGCCACTGACGGGATCTGGGAGAGGAGATGGAGCTGGGAAACTGAGGTGAGGGGATAATGGAGGGGAATGAAGAAGGTGGAATCCCAGCTCGCAAACAGAGAGGCGAGACCCTCAGGTACAGGGCAAGGCACAGGGGAGCAGAAGGGACCCGGGTGTGAGGGCTGGAAGGAGCCCAGTCTCAGGGAGAGCAGGACGGCGAGGGGGAGGTCTGTGGGGTCGGCCAGTCCGGGGAGCCGAGGGTCCCGGAGCACGCTTGCCCCTTGCCGGGCCGGCGCGGTGAGCGGGGAGCGGAGCCGGCGCGTCCCCACGCCCGGGTCTCGCCCTCGCCGCCCC
>VWYP01022141.1:50053-240090 GCA_013400435.1 Pycnonotus jocosus | reverse complement strand
AGCGCCGAGCCGGGCGAGCTTATCGGACGGGCGCTGGATTTCAAGAGCGAAGGGGCGCAGTGCTACAAGGACAAGAAATTCCGGGAGGCCATCGGCAAGTACCACCGCGCCTTGCTGGAGCTGAAGGCGCTGCTGCTGCTGCTGAGCCAGGAGCCGGCCGGGCAGCGCCCTCCCGCCGCAGCCGCCGCGGCGGGGCTGAGCGAGGAGCAGCGGCAGGCGGTGGAGGCCATCGAGGTCGACTGCTACAACAGCCTGGCAGGTCAGCGGGGCCGCGGGCGGGGGGCGGTGGGTCCCCACCTGCGTCGCGCACACCTCCCTCCCCCTCCGCAGAGCAGCGCTGCCGCCCCGCTCCGCTCGCCGCATCTCCTTCCCTTCCGCTGGCTTCCATTTTCGCGTTCGCGCTCCCGGTGGGCACAGCCGTGCTGCCCGGGGCAGCGCTGGGGAGGGGACGCACGGCCGCTCCCGGCGCTCGGGCTCGCCTGCGACCCCCGGCCCTTCCCCCGGGCGGCTCCATCCGCCCCCGATGAATCCGTGCCCTCTTCCTCCGGGAGACAGGTGGCAGGGCGGTGGTGCGTGCGTGGAGCGCTCCGGCTGACAGAAATCGTGGCTCGTGAAATGGCCAAAATTGCCTGCTGCGGTGTACCCTCAGTCCGAGATGTCCTTCAGTCCCTTCGCCACAGCTCCGGCTCTGGAGCCTGTAATTAATGCTATTACAGAGAGACAGACTACTCTCACATTTGATGTAAGGAAGGGGAAGGGTTTCGGCGCAGCTGCAAAACTGCAATAGTTCTATCAGATGTAAAAAGAATTTTTTGGCTTCTTAGCACTTCAAGTTGAAAGCCAATACAGTCCTGGCTTTTTGCTAGCTTCCAGTCATCGCTGTGGTCAGTAGGCATTTGATTATGCTTCCCGTTGCTCCCTGCCATCTGTTTAGAGTGCTGCAGGGACATGGAGAGGAGTAGTGGGGGGTTTAACTACTTTGTAGAGAGATTCTGAAGTCCTTATAGAAACAGAACTCCTGTTGACTTCAAGAAGCTTGATCCAAACAAGTGCAGGATTAGATGTTATTTTTGGTCCCGGGCAACACTTTTTTTTTTTTTTTTTTTTTCAAGCCTGAAAGCATCTCTATAACAAAAACTTGTGCCTAGGTACATATGGGGGAAAGAGCATTCAAAACTTGGACAAGATACACAAAATAACAGCATTTAAAAAGCTCTGCTGTTCTCCAGAAGGATGAAGGGTCACTCATCACCCTTTGTATCCTTGGGGATAAAAAATGGCGTAACTCAGGACATTAGCTTTTGGCTTTCTAGACGGAGTTGGTTAGCTTTGTTTCCTGTTCTCTAGTGCTAGAAAAGGAGCAGTGTAAAGTGAACGGTTTGAAACACCAAAGCAGGATCCTCGCATCATAATGAATGCCAATCTCTTACATTCAGCATGCCTTTGGGGATGTAATGGGGAGCACAATTTAGCTCCTTTTCATCTTGTTTCCAAATACTCTTCCTTAGAAAGCCTATTGAAATCTCGGAGGTGGAGAGGCAAGTGAGATTTCAGAGCAATACCATAACTGACAGATGTAATTTTGCCTCTCTACAAATTTCTGTTCACAGGTTTATTAAAATCCATTGTATTTGGCAAGGATCATTTAGATTGGCAGGGTTACACAAGGAGCCCATAATACTCTGAACAATGTAGCTTGGTGAGTTCCTGGGCTTGAAAAAGGGCTCACAGGCACTATCTCTGCTAGATACAAATGAGACATGGTAGGTAGAAGGTAAGTGAAGAGGGAGGAATGGAATTTGCTTCTGAGGCACTTTCTGCCAGTATGCAAGTTCCACTTACTAGAAATGTCTTGATTCCTGCTGATGGAGTTGTCCTGTGTCATTGTCCAGCTCGTTTTTTTACAATTTCATGTTTGTGCAAGGAATTTTTGTCACTGTTGGTTGTATTTGATCTTGTCAGCAATAGCAATTGGTGTGGGAACCATTCCCCATCTTTATTCTAGATATGAACAGATTTTTTCCTAAATTTAACTAGTATGAACACAGGAGGAGGTGAGTATAATTAACCCTGGACTTACAAGCAGTGTTTTTCCTGGGATAACCTCACAGCAGGTCAAGCTGTCATTTTGCACAGGCGGTTGTCACATGTTTTCAGTAGATGGCATGCACAGAGCAGAGAACAGCATTTGTCTCAGAAATGCATAGCTTCGTGTGTGTCTGCTGAGCTATCTGCAAGCAATTTTAAATGCTCTGCATGCTGGAGAGAGGAGTGTGCAGTTAAAGTGGAATTGCAGTGTTTTTACTCCTAGCCCAGTCACAGAGCTCCCATTCTAGCTGGAGGATCAGTGAATTCATGTTGAAATAGAAAGAAAGAGAGAAGAGAGAGTTTCCCCAGAAATGTAACAATAATTAGTATATATTTCATATATAGCATGAATAACAGCTTCAAGACATGCAGTTCTGGGACTTCATTTTCTAAATGTGATGCAGCAGAAGACACCAGTTTCTTTACACAGTGGGCTCTAGCAAAGGCACCAGCACATACAGTTACAGCTGAAGTCAGCGTTACTTGACATGGAGACCAGAGGAGATGCAGGGAGTCTTGCTTATGAGGACTGCTGGCTGCCTAGAGCTATTTCTAAAATAAATAAATCTCTAGAGTGCAGAAAGCATAACAGCAGTACATGTTAACTCTGGAGAAGGCAGCTTTTCACATAGCTCTGAAGCATAGCTGGTAGCATTACCAGCTGTCATCTGAGTGTCCTTGTTATCAAGTTCTTTTAGCACCTCCGCTTACTCTCTAAGCCTGGCATTTGAGAAGCCCACCTTGCTTTCACACTGTCGTTTTTCATGTGGGCACCACACATCCACCTGTCAGAGATGCTCTGCATCACAGCTACAGATGCACACACACATTGACTTGTTTGGATGCAGCATGAGAGTCAGAGGAGAGCATCAACTACAGGTAAATATACACATAGGTGAGAAATATACCCAGAGGGGATTTTGTATGATCTCATTGGTAAAGGCTGGGGTTGTTCATTTGGTTTTTTTAAAATCTGACCAATTGCATGAGTAGGCACGTGTGGGCAAATACTAAACAGTTGTCAGTGCCTGTCATTGCCTGCCAAAGGTAAATTTAGGCAGAGATGTGCACACAGATTCTTGTTTAGGTCCACTTGTTTTGTAGAGAACCTTCAATAGGCAATTCTATTGTAAGATGGCGTGGCCATCTCTCATGTTTATTAAAAGCCCCCCAATACTTGGTGTATTTTTCAAGGTCTGCTGTTGTAGAGCTGTGTGGCACACCCTAAACTATGTAGCCCATTTCAAAAGATCCCAGATCTGCTGGGTTTTAAGTTCTTGTAATTTTTTAAAAATTACTATTTTAAATCAGCCAAGGATTTTCAGAACTTGCCATTGGCAGAGCTGCTCATGTTTTTTTCGCTAAGCTGCTAGCTGGGCTTCATTTTAAGCTCCAAGAGTTCTGCCTTAAAGGGACTGCCCTTCACATCTGTGCTGCTGCGTTCTTGCATGGGCCTGCCAATTCCCCATCATTTTACCACAAGTTGTTCTGATGAATGTCACCAGAGGCAAGAGCAGCAGCATGGCCGAGGCTCCCAGAAACTGCTAGGGTAGGCAAAGACAAAAGCCTACCAGCAGCATAGAGCCTTGCAGAATGAATGCAGGGTTGTAAGGCAAACAGTCCTTTCTTTATGACTCACTGACGGTCTCTGACCTTGAGGAAGTCACTTGACCTCTTTTTGCCTCTCTCAGCCTGGTTGAAAAATAAAGAACAAGGACCACAATCTCATCCTGATGGTGTATTTAGCTGAGTTTTCTACAAGTTAGTTGTTTATGTTCTTTTAAAAAACAGATGGATGTACAAAGAATGCTTGTGGAAAAGTAAACTGGCCAAATACTCCTCAGGTCTTATTCTCCCTTCCACTCGTACAGCATTTTTGATCTAGAAGAAGCTCAAATGCTTTATATTCTGCATGCATGCAGGTGGGGGTCATTTACCAACTACAAATGCAACCATTAAATGCAATGATTATTTTATTCTACCATTACTGCCTAAAAGTTTACAGGATTAAAAGCACTATGTCTGCTCTGCAGAGAGAAACAAGTCCTAGCCATTCCAAAGCAGCAAAATGCTAAGGGTAAGCACAGTTTTAAGCTTTTCTGGTGAGGGAATGTTGCAGTGTGATAAGCAAACCTGTGTTGATTTTCCTAAGCATGCAGAAATTCTAGAACTAATTCTGGCAGGAGAAACGGAACCAGAGAGAGATCTGGGGATGGCGAGTGGTGCTGGGGGATCTGGTTGCTAATCCTCCCTCTCTGTGCTAACCAGCCGTATTATCTTCACCAAATCTTTCCTAAACTTGTTTATCCATCTGCATTTTTGACCTCCTGAGAGTACTGTAAAGCTGTTAATTACATGAATGTAAAATAAAAGTAGCTTGTTTATATTCCCATTCAGGTACCTGTAGTTTACTATAGGAGTCTTGGCAGAAGGGCACGAATGCCTGGACAGAGGATTAAAAATTTAGCTCTCCTAGATACATCTCAGTCTGGAAAATGATGTTTGGCTTTCTGCATGGGCAGAAATTTGCACTGGTACCATTCTAATGACTGTGTGAAGGTCATAGTGACAGTCCCACAGAATATTACACTTCCAGTAGCATAGGAACCTTCTAGCATCCTCAGGCTGGTACTACTTCCAATTACCGCCAGTTGCATGGTCTTCTGTGAAAAGTGAGAAATGGTCTTCCAGTGAGAAATCCAAACAAAAATACTTATAGTATGTAATCCAAGTAAAAATGTAACTAAACACAAGAAAAGCTGGTAAAACTTTCCACTGACCACCCACTAGGAGACGTCAGAAGGAGTCTGCTAAAAGCCCATCCCAGTATATAGCCGTTAGCAAGTACAGCCTCTACCAGGACACATGGTGCTGTGGGTGTTAAAGCAGCCTTAGATTGTTGCTTGATGTGATTTTTTTTTTTTAATATGCTGCATCAACAAAAACACCCTCTTTAAGGATGCCATACAGTGGGAAAGAGGGGCAGCAGCAAACAGAGCAGTAGGATGTGGTCTGCATTTTCACTGCTTCCCAGGAGGTATTTCCTGACACTCTTGTTTTAGATACATCTGCCCAGCCTGGAGTGCTTGGAGACTCCTTGTTTTACAGGATTGAGGCAATTACTGCTCCAGGGAGGTGCAACTGCAGCAGAGAATAAACACCAATGACTGTGTGTGGTTTTTTAGTGATAGGCCCAAACTCTGACATGTATTTAAGAAAGATGTGGAATTTAAAGCCATCGTCATGAGTATTTACCTATTTATTTTTATTTACAATAACAAAAATCTCCCCTGTTCACGGAGTTTCTTGCATATTGAAAGGGTGNGGGAAGAGAAAGGATAGCAAGCTGCCACCAACCTTGGTTTAAGTGATACATGTCTGAGAGCATCTTTTGCTGAGACAGGAGATGTGTTTTTCTCTATGTATGTCACTATTCATCCCAAGCCTTTTCAAAACTTGAGGCTCTGTGGGCTGCAGGTTTTTTTGCAGCCACTTCTACCACAAGTTTAATGCCCTTTGCATGAGGAGAAGCCTGTCCCAGCTGACCTTGTCAGCATTTGCCTGAAACAGAGAACTGAGAAGGTATAGATTGCCTGGACAGACTGTCTGGAGGAGCTGCAGTCTTAATGACCTGAAATCCCTCAAAATTTAGCTACAGCTTACTATGGGAGATGAAGCAGGAGATACCAAAAATCACAAAGCTTTTTCAGTGACAGAGTGGTTAATTCGTTTACCTAAAGAGTACTGCTTGTTTTCCAAGAGAAACTGCTGTTTTCTCAGAGTTTGTAGTAGCACATCCTTCCAGCTTTACTCCATCCTCTTCTGAAATGTTGTCCTAGAGTTTCCCACAGCAAGAGTTATGCAATGAGTCACAGCCTCTTACACCTCCACAGGTTTCCATCAGTGCTGTGCTGGAGATGGTTCAGCTGGTTCAGTAAAACCTAGTGTTAAAGCCGAGTCCCAGTCAACTGGTGGATATACCCATGAGCTCCATAGTTACCACCTTTTCTGGGAGCTGGGCCATTTCTGAATAGTTCAGCAGGTGGAGCATCCTTCTCTTCTTGCTGTTCACTTGGGCTCAAGCCCAGAAGTGTCTAACCCAGCTCCCCTTTCTCCAGCCTCTCTTAGAGCTCCTTATCAGTTCAGCAGCCCATCCCAAGTTCCTTGCCACTGTCCTCCAGCATTGCAACGGATGTTCCAAGAATGGAGAATCATCAGGAGTTCTCACATTAGGATTTTAGGGTGGTAAAGGAGCTGCTGTGGGGAAAGGAACAGTAAAAGTAAACTGTGTAAATAAAAGAGGACGTCTAAATGTTGCCTGCTTCTTGACATTGTGTTGTGTCTCAGAAAGTAACATACAAAGGACTATGAAATGGAGGAAACAAAATGAAGAAAGGGAGAAAATACTTAATAAACTTCTGAGAAAAATGGCTATTTAATTGCTTCTTTGCTCTCTTGCTTCATGGATGAGAAACTGATAGGGAAGGAAGACAACTGTTTATTAATTCTGGTTTCAGCTTACTCAGATGACCATACCAATGACCAATACTAAGGGTTAAAAGTGCTTTGAAAAAGAGTCAGAATTAACTACCATTTACTAGAAAGGTGTTACTAATGGCTGCTCAGAAATCTCTCTCCTTTTGTTCATTTCTGCACTGCATCTTGGATGGGAAACAGTAGGCTCAGGACATTGATGGATGAATGCAGGTAAATCTTCTTGTGGTGGCACGGAGTGCTACTATTCTGTTCTGTTTAACAAAGATTGTAGAGTCAGTGCAGTTTGTGGAAGCTTTGTTGGAATTGCTGTACATAACTCCAGCTGGGGTACACTGAGAGGTGGGAATAAACATTTTATACACTTGCCTAGGCAGCTGAAAATGGCAACCATTGAATGTGGGGCTGGAACAGAAAAATCCATCTCAGCATAGCCATTTGGAGTTTAGAACAGTGCTAGAAACAGTGCTAAGGCAGTTTGTGGAAATGGTTTAGGCACAGTCATGTTTTTTCTCTGATAACCTATGGCAAAAGTGACACTGGGAGCAGTGGTCTTTAGTTGTCATAGCTTGACATGCCAGAACTCATGTATTACTATGCATAGGCAATAACTTGATGTCTTGATCTTTACTTCAAAATCCACTCCATTTTCCCCACTTTCCAAAATTCTTGACAGGCCATTGCCATGAGGCTCATAGACTAGATAGCACCATCTGCTCCTCCTTGTCTTTCTCCTGTGTACCCAGTTCTCCCATCATATGTCTCAGCACAGAAGTTGGGGCTGCTTGCACAGTCCGTGCCTCTACCCTTTGAATTCCTTTACTCGCTGTCCTGGTTGCAACATGGCTATGTCAGACTTTTTGACAGACTCACACACAAAGATTCCTTTCCTCCCACACAAATTCCTTCCTAGACACCCCCTATCTCTGTTCTGCCAGTGAGGTCCTCTCATCCCCTCGGAGGGTGATGTGACATTTACAGGAAGCCAGTCAGTTGGTGCTGGTTACCTGTTTTTGTGGGACATCTCTACAACAGACTCTGTGTGTTTAGGCATGGGACTCTATTCCCTATCCTTACATGCTGTGTCACTCACCTTGATAAAATGACCAACTCTTCCATTTAGGGCCATGAATTCACAGGACATGCTTGTCCTGTGTGGCCAGGACCACGACTCTGCCCATCACAGTAGCACATACTTAACTTGAAAGCCTTAGGCAGTGTAAGTCGCCATCACTGAATAGTTCTGCAATAGCCTCCCAACAGAAGTCGGGGGGTTAAAAAGGAATCCCATCCTGTTTGCATCTTTAGCAGTTGTGGATGTTTTCCCGAAAAACCATAATTGCCTGACAAGTCCTGTGTCTTAGGGTCCTGACTGTGGTGACATCTCAGTCCTTTTCACTCACATGTACCATCAGCAAGGCAGGAACTGCAGCCCTGTACATGTCCCTGGGTGCAGAGAACAACCATCCTTCATTGCTACATAAGCTTTTCAGGACCCAGGACACTAATTGTTGCTTGCAAGGCTACAGCATTTTTCTTTCTCCAGCACATCTATATTTGACAGGTCAAATCTTTGCCCTACTAAAGCAACTACTTTTATAGCCACTGCTCAGTATTCCCTTTCTTTCTTTAGAGGGAGCACTGCCCACTGCATTTACTTGCTGCCCATTTAGGGGACTGTCATGTAGATTGTTCTGCATCGATGGCAACAGCAACTCCTTTCATATCAGAGTGGCAGACAGCAAAACTCTGATAATCTAGCTGTTGATCCAGTTGCCTGGGAGCTGCTGGAAAGAAACAGCTGGGTCAGCCAGCAAAGAGCCACCAAACTAGTGTTCCTCAAATTTTGGTTCCAAAGCTCCTTTGATGCCCTGATTACAACTGTCAATTTCCATGCCCCTGGCATTGTTCTGGCCTGGCCACATCAGAGACATCTGACAAAAAGCTCATTTCCTGCCTGATGAAACTCAGATGAGTTACCTTGAGTATAAGTCACCCTATTCTTGCTGTAAGTCACCTTATTCAGTAAAGTAAGAGGGTTCAGGGCCCTCTTGGTAGAACCCAGTCAAGCAACAGTGAAAATTTGCTGCCCATCTGATGTGTCTGTAAGGTTTAGCCTAACACAAAAAGACTGCTTTCAGATGAGCTCAGTTGGATGCTGCTTATCTTCAGCCTTTTCCAGCTTGAAAGACTGCACTACAGACAGCAAAGCTGTTTACTGCTACCTGAAGCAGAAGGAGAGGAGAATACAAAATAAGCAGTGGGGTATCCTTGCCGCACATTCCCCAGTGTATGGGAGAGGAAATTTACTCCTGGAAGTAAATTAAAAGCAGAGGATGTGTCTGGGACTTGAAAATTTACGTCAGACCTTTAGTGCTTCCTTTGTCTATTCCTGGACCAATGTGACTAACAAACATCTACCCCTGGTATGCTGTGTTATCCTTGCAGTCACCATGAAATCCAGAAATGTACCATGACGTGAAAAACATCTTTATGATATAAAGGACAATCTAAGAATCTTTCAACCAGAGGGAAGAAGCTGTGAGAATTCACATTCCTCTGCTCCACTCCTGCTTCCAGAGAGGAAGGGGGCAGAAAGATTTTATTTCATCCACACTTTCAGGGAATAAATCCAAGCAAACAGGAGCTACCCAGGGAGATCATCACCCCATGCAGTTGATCATGAAGGAGGAGCACTGCAAGATCAGCTGAAAGAATGAGAGAAGTGTCTTAGGGTGCTCTGGAAAACCATCCTAAGTCAGCCCTAGCTGTTGTTCTGCAAAGGCACCTTTTTTATTGTCTAGTGATTCAAAAAGGATCAAATCAGAATCTCTGTACCATGCCTGAAGCAATCATTTTCTCATCAAACAATGTGGTGGAAAGTTAAGCCTTAACTCCTTTAGTCACCATATGTTTTTAATACTAACAATTCAAATCCTAGATTACTGTCCTCTTAAATGCTTTGCAATGATTAATTGCTTAGGACACAGTAGTGTGTTCATGTTGCAAGGAAACCAGAGCAGTATAAGATCCTCACCTATACTGGAAGTACAAAGTAAATGGATTGATTTTCCTTTTACATTCCCTAACTACTGTGATGGAGCTCAAACTGAGGCAGCTGAGGAGCTTTGCTCATGGGGTGGGGTGGTAAATTAAATTAATAGACTAATACAAAATAATTTTAAGCCCCTGGTCTGATTAACTTGGAGTACAGTGCCAGAAGGCATCATGAAGTTAAAGAACCTAATAATGTTAGAAAAGAAAGCTTAGACATATAGCTAATCAGAACATTCACTGCCCTATTAAATAGGATAAAAATTGAAAAGCAAATATTACATTTTCATGCTTGAGAACCACTAACTGGTTTGAATTTTTGAATAAACTTCTCCAAGATTTTCATTTCCCTGTCTACCGCCATGTCACACAAGTGACGCAGTCATTCTTTGATCATCTGGTATATTCACATCCTTTTCCTCTTTGTTTTTTTTTCCAACTCATAAGCTTACAAATTCTAGCAAAAATTCTTAGTGGTCTCATAGAGTGTGGTCTAAAATTTTTATCACCAAATTCTATTCTGAATAAATTTACTTCTGTAAATTTATTCAGGTCATGTAGTTCTTTATATATCACATTGTCATCCTCATCCCTTTTGACAGTATCTTTGAGCTTGACAGTCAATAGGTCATGCTGACTTTTGCATAGGTCTATTAATAAAGCACTAAACAAGCTCCATTCTGAAATTATTCCTGAGATATTCTACTAGTGATCTCTTTTCAGACAGATATCCTTGTCAGCAGAGCACATTTCATCACATAATTGTTACACTGAATCTTCTTCCTTAGCTTAATCAAAAAGGCACAGTCAAGACAGAGAATTGTATTGATTCAGTACAATGATTTTGGTGTTCCTGGTGCCTGAGCACAGCTTCTGTTGGGCTGAAAGTTGCCCCCAGTCAGAGATTCTCCTACCTCATTCTTCCACTGCCAGCAATTCATTGCACAGATGTGGTTTATGAAGGCTTTGGGAGCAATCTGAGATTTTTACCTGAAGCACTTTGCCACATTATATTAAAGAGCAGACATCTTATTAGAGGACTGGCTTATGCTTCTGCATAGTTCAAACCCTGACTTTTTCAAGCAAATAATATTCTGAATCATCCCTCTGGTCTTTAGTTTATTCGTTTTCAGCCTGATTTCCAAAGGAAATGAGTCATAAGTACATATGTTTTCTGCTGTCTGCCTGTCAGTCCTCTCTCAGTAACTTTCAAACCTGTTGGCCAGCTCGATTTGATAGGAAGACAGATGTATCAATGATACTAAATTAATATGGTATAAATGGAGGATAGGGAAGAAGCAGGGACACTAGAGGCCCAACTGATGACAGTGTGATGCTTAAACTGCCTCTTCATGGGCTGTGAACGCTCAGGCAGGTGACAGCCTGGCACAGGCAGGGTTACTTCGCTGTTGCAATCACTCGTCTCAGTAAGTTTGTTTAATGCTTTTTTAAGGAAAATAAAGTTGAGAACTTTGTTTTATACCTCTGTTCAGTTAGAAAACAGTTGACTTAAGCATCCTCTGCTTCTTTGATTCTGTCAGTTGTTCTCTCCATCCCTCCCACAAAGGCCATAAAGATTTCTCTCTGTTTCAAAACATCATTAAATTGGAAAGGCTTTGGGCTACACTGGACCTGGATAAAACACATGAATGAGTAATTAATTTAATGAAGGAAATATTCCTCCTCATTTAACATCTCCATCTTGCCAGATGAATCTTTTCAGCTAGGAAGAATTCAAGGAAAATCCAAAAGCATTTCAATCCCTATCAATTTTACATGGTAAACCTGCTCTCCACCCCTCAGCAGACTCTGCAAGGGTCAGCTTGTTCATGTGTCCTGGGAGGTGAACTGTGAGCCACCACAGGGCACACCACACAGATGTTATCCAGCCACGTCATCGTGCTTTGTTCATGGTGCAGCATCAAGTGCTAGCTTTCATCCCAAACTGAGCATGCTGCAGTAAGCCAGGCTTGAGGCCATCATGGCATGCACAAGTGTCTGCGACTTCACTGGACAGCCTTCATGCTGTTCCAGCTGCATTTCACAGTACTGCTGTCAGTTGTTTGAACTACTATGAGCAAAGGATGCTTTTCAGCAGAGAAAGCAGCTTGAAATCCCCTATGTCCTCCAAAGTGCTTCCCTGTTTACAGAAGTCCCTCTTTGTCTCATATGGGTTTTGAAAAAAATACCATCATTTCATTAAGACTTTAATTTCAGTGTTTAGTATATTCCAGTAAGAATTATAAATTTATGATAGCATGTGTTGGAGTTGACTGCTGCTGAACACCAGATATTTACTAGATGGTTGTCTGGTGTTGCTGATCTCTGTTAAAATTCTGTGTACCTTTCCCTTGTGAAAACAAGTCAAGAGACATGAGTCCTTCAGTGGGTGCCAATAGCAACAGGGGGCCAGAGGAGGAAAGGGTACAGTGTAGGGAAGGTGCCACAGTGAGAAAGTAAAGCAACACAAGGTGAGCAAAAGCAAACAGCAACAAAGAGGCTGTGGAGTAAATAGCAGCTGAAACACATCTGAAGGCCAAGCTTGTCTAGTTGACTAGACTAGACTGGATTAGATGAGAACTAATTCTAAAAGACAAAGACAAGTCAAAGATTACCAGGTAGTCATAGAGGAGGAAACTTTCAGGGTGTTTAGCCTGGCATATCAATAACAGCCTTGGCAAAAACAAGCAGAAGGAACTTCTACCTCTTTTTCAAAATGTCACAGGAGTTAAAACCTGACTGAATCTCTTGCTTTATCAGTGCTTTGATAGGACTTTGCTCCTACCTCTCCTGGCTGAGAAAAACACAGGTATGCCAATTAGAAGATGCAGTATCTCTATGTGAAGCTCTTTATTTTGGTAAAATAAAGATTTGCTGGTACACAGCTGGGGGCAGATTTTGGCTTCGGAAAATTCTTGTTTGCTTGAAATCTAGATTTTAACTAATGCTTTAATACTACCACAGCCAAGAATTTTCAGTAAGCCTCTGGTTTTGATTTGAAGGACTAGTAACTACAGGAAGTGGTAGGCCAAAATACTCTTACAAAACAGAAACTATGGGGATCAGATGAAAAGTTGGCTGAAATTCCTTGCTTCTCAAAGCCTTGGCCCTTTAAAGCAAAACTGCAGTATTACATCACTGGATTTGTGACAAAAAGGAAGAAAAAAAATCACCAAAAACTTACCTTGAAGTAGATTAAGAATCATCTTACAGAAATAATGAACACTTAAATAGGCTCTTCAAGCCTGAGATAGCAGAATATAAACACATCGCAAAGGCTAGCAGTCATACCAGCTGTTCTTAAATGCTTACCTGTTCCCATGTCTAGCCAGGATGTTGCTCTGACATCCTCCAACAGGACCTTCTGATAAGAATTAGCACTAAATGGCAGCTGTCAAGGGCAACCCAGGACTGTTCATGCTCTGAGTGTTCAGGATAATCAAGAATGGGACTGAAGAGCTGTCAAGAGTCTTCTATCCATACCCATGAGTGGTACAAGTGTTCAGATAAGACATATCCTAGGTAACATTTGCTTAAGCTGTTCTTAAGTATTTGCAAAGCTATGAACCTTCACAATTTTCCCAAGCAGTCTCTTTCAAAGGTTTACTCTTTTCACTGCCATAGAGTTTTTCCTAGCTGAAATGTAAGCCCTCTTCTTACTTTGTGAGTACAAGGAGAATGGATAGTTTCCTGGTCATAGCCTTCTTTGCATTTGAGTTGCTTTTTTTCTTTTTATGTGGATGAATAGGGTTAGCCTCTCTTCCCTCACTGTCTTGGTGAGGCCCTATCCTCCCTGGACCACCTGTTATTGTCAGGGTCCTGCTGTGAATTTTCAGCAGAATTGCTTTCCAGCTATCTGTTCCCCTGCTTAACTCACATAGTCAGATTTTTTCTACATATCTGTAGGACCTTTAACTTGCCCCTGTCGAATGGCATCCTGTTTTTATCAGAACACCACCCCCAATTTGTGGGGATCCTTTGGAATTCTGCCCCTACCTTCCAAGAGATACCAGTTCCTCACATCTAGGAGTTATCTGCAAATTGACAAGACAGTCTGCAGTATGTCATTTAGGTCTGTATTGACAATACCAAATACCATGGGGCACCTAGGACAGATCAGTGCAAACCCTCCTAATGTTGCCTTTCGTTTAGCTTGCAGAATTAAGTCTATTCATTTAGACTATGCTCCTTCAACTTGCTTAAGAAAATGTCACTAAAATTTGTCATTTGACTAGCCTAAAAGCCAAGATACCTACTGTTTTTCCTTTATCTTCAAGATTGATCACCCTATCACAGACTGAAGTTAAACTGACCTGTTCTGACAGCTCATATTAGTCTAGGGTGGGCTGCCAGCCACAAAAAGCCTGACACACAGGCTCAGCAGCTCCTCCAAGAACTACTAAATACCTTTTAACGTGTACCATGGTGGAAGCATCAGCATACTTCAGTCACTGCTACTGCCTCTCTCTCTCCTAGAACAGCTGATTGGAATGATGAAGTCAAGATCTTTCTTCTGGAAGGGGTATGAAGGATTCAGGAGCAACAGAGGACTGAAAGAGACCATGCTATGTATTGGAGGGAAAGCATTGCCAGGATGGCAGGAGGGGGAGGAACAGTTGGTATCTGTTCACAAATTGAGTCAGGCTGAGAAGGGGAAGGCTGTTTGGAAGAGGTGGCTCACTTTGGGCTCTACAAACATTTGTGGATCCACACTTCATTTAGCATTAATCCCTCCCTACGGAGAGAGGCAACCTGTCATACAGTTTGGATTTTAATTTTCCACCCATTTCCCTGCAAGCAGAAACATACGGGCATGTTTAGGCCTTTTTGGTACCTGGAGAGGAATAAATGAGAGCCACTGGCTGGAAAGTTGTACTGTCATTGTGATATTCCCTTTTCATCCCATTAAGGTTGTCTGGGAACAAGGAGTCAGCTGATCAGATTATTGCCAGACATTATCAAGCTGTCTATAATTAGCTTTTTATTGGTGAGAAGCCAGAAAATCCTCTTTGTTTGCAAGCTTGGACTACAGAGAAAGAAGAGAAATATTTAATGGAAGAGATTGTTTGGAAACTGTAGATCCTAATTAGTGTCTCAGTCTAGTAGGGAAACTGCATGCAGCACTCCTCTGAAAAAAAAAAAGAAAGTTTAAGCATCCTCTTTTGAGGAATGCTGGTTTGCATTCTTGAAAGGCACAGCACACATGGGGCTCTGTGGAGATATGGATGCTTTTCTCAGTTCCTCTACTGTAGGCTTCTTACATTCACACGTTATTTGGCTCTTTTTAGTGCCAATCTATTGAAAATTTAACACAAGTTAACGCATAGGTTAAAACTTAGGGCTGTGCCTTCTACATGTAGCCTGTGCAGTTTACAAACTGAGGATCAATAAATCCAGAGAAATTTGGATGAGCATTGCAGTTCCTTTTATGCTGTATATAAAAATTACAGTATTTAAGTCCAAGGTGACTTTAAATCTAAAATAACCCTTTACATTTTCAGGATCATCTTGTGAGTCACATGTTACCTGATTTACTTTAGAAGTTAATTCTATTCAAATTACTAACACATGACTGACATTTTCAGTCTCATACAGTAATAGTATCCCTTTTAATTCTTCCTGTGGACATTGTAAACTCCATGTGTTTTTTTCAACACCATTTACACAGTCTGCAGCAAACAGAGATTAATGATACATGCATTAGTGGCATGGTTAGAAGGTTGTTGTCTAATCTAAGACAAATATTTTTTTCTTTTCACACACCACCCCCCACCCCACCTCCTATTTGATTTCGGTTTTGTTATTGTTATGGTTATGTTCCAATAATATCTCTTCCCAAATGCCTAAACCAGAACTTATCACTACCATATTTTTTCTTTTCTGAGGGAGAGCATCCCCATGGAGGATACCAAGCCTTCTGAAATACAGGACTCTCTTAGTCTGCCCCATTATTTTGAGTCTTAAAGAGATGTGAGAACAAAGCCTGTTCAATGCTATATGAAGGTCTTAATCAAATGTCTGAATAAAACCCTGAAGGAGTTATATTAAAGTATCAATCATGTTTCCCAAAGTAGAACCCCAGAGCAAGAATAGGAACCATCTTCCTGCAATTAAATGGATTTTAAGTGAATTGCTGGCTGCTATACTTAAGGTGACATCATATCCGAAAGCAAAGTATTTTGCAGAGTTTAATTGTGGTTATTTCTGGGAATGACACAGCCAATTTGTGAAACACAGCTTGACTTTGTAGTGGTTAGAGTACCTAGCACTTGCTAAAGATGAACAATCCACATATGTTGTTAAACTCTAGTGGTGGAGTCAAGAATAAATACAGTAAAGAGAGAAGATCCACTTCAGGTTTAAGTAGTAATTAGTTAAGCTACTTCTCTCTGCATTTCAACTCAACAAATCAATACAGGCTGTTTTTTTCCTTCTAAGGGTTGAAAATAAAGGCCATTTGGATTCAGACCTTTCTGCACAGGTATATAAGAGCGGTTCAGCCACATGACTTACCATTGTCCTTGTACAGGACACCTATTCCAGTCTCCAGGGAACACTTGGAAGGGCAACATTTCAGCAGTGCCATTTAGTGTCCCTTGATGATATCCCTGCACAGAAAAAGGTGATTCAGAGCTGGGATGTGACTGTGTTTAAGTGATCTGCTAGAGATGCTGCTGCCATACATAGCTAAGGAGGCTGGTTTCTTCTGCCTGGATTTCACTGCTATAATTTCACCTTGCTCCTCTTGGTCTCCAGTCTCGCTGCACTGTGTACTATGTCCTTAGCACATTGTCCCAAACTCTTAACTTCACATCTCCACCCAGACTTTACCTCCCCAACAAACCTCAGCTCTCACTCATACACTGCTTTCACCAGAAACCCCTTTCTGTGCCTCTGGCCCCCCATCTTTCTGTCATAGCTGAAGCAACACCTCTTAGCTTGGTTTCCACTTTCTGCTCTTTATTCCTGCGACCAATGAGCCAAAAAGAGGATTCTTTTGGTCTCAAAATGTTCAGATCACGGCATTGTTCTAAATCAGATTGTGCCCAGGGTGGACTGAATGTTCAAAGGATTTGGGTACCAGATTCTAAAGCATATCTCTACAGAGTACTATATGCAGTACCATATAATAAAACTATGGTTTTATTTTCAGAAGGTTATCAGTTGGCCAGCCCAAGATTACCTTAGGGGTAACAGAAGGCACTTGCTTGACACAAAGGATATCTGCCAGATTTCTGTTTGCAAAGCCAAATGATGAGGACATGAGATGCATCCAAAGAGGCGGTCACCAGAGACTCTTTAACAAGGGAAAAATAAGCTATGTTTCTGTAGCCTGTTTTTCAGAAATACCTGAACAGTCTTGTCCAACATTTTACAAAAGCAGACATCAAAGGCAGATATCGCACATGGAATATTTTAGTTCATAAACTTAAAAGACCAGCAAAGTTATAAGCAGCTGACTCTCTCTTTCAGTGAAAGGCACAAGAAAATCCTAAAAATAGGAAATGCAACCAGCTTACCTGAGTAAAAGCAAACAAAACAGGAGTTTGTGAAACATGAGTTTGCAACCCAAGATTTTCTTGTAAAGCAAAGGCATTTTCATCTCAGTGTGCTGAGTCCAAGGAACATGCCACAGGGTAGGGATGCTTGCACAGCCCTAATGCTGCTTGTACAGTAATTCCTCCCTCTCTTAAGTGTTCTGTGACATGGATAGGCCTTAAGCCTTACCTACAATGGGAATTTAGCCACTGGTATAAAAAGTGTCTGATCTGGAATGAAGATTTGCCCTTTGGTGAGAATTCCCAGCTAAGCAAGGCTCTTGATGTTGTTGTTCAAAATCTCCATGTTAAAACCTGGACATGCTACTCACATACTTAGTTCTTAGCTCAACCAAAATTAGAAGCCAAAAGTTAGGGCCAAACTGAGTTTTTTGTGTAACCTGAAGAGGTATTCTCACAGAAGAGGTTTCTGTTGTAAGATGATAACTGACAGCACTTTTAGTTGAACTTCATTTTGAGGGTTCAGAGAATAGCTATAAAAGTAAGGAAAGCCAAAAAATAAGGTTGTTTTTTTTTTTTAGTAGGAGAATCCAGATGCCACTTTATGCAAACTCATAAAGAGAAGATGAAGGACTTGATCAGAGTCTCAGAGTACCAACACAACAAGGATACACAGGCTTTTCAGGGTAACTTGTGGCTAGCAAATTGAAGCTAAACAAAAAAATCAGTATAGAAATGTAGTGATGTTTCCTAAACAATTAAAGTTATTAGCCTTTGGTATAAAAAAGCTGTCATGTATCCCTTCTCACTGGTACATGTCAAGCCTAGATAGCTTCCCAAAAGATACTCTGAAATTCAAAATTATTTCAGGGTGGAATAAAGTAGAATCCAAAGCCCTCAACTGCCAGGATTTTAGTTACAACTTCCCATCATTGCTAACCACAGCTACTGGTAAAGGTTAAAGGTGTAGATGTATTTTGGCTCCACAGGTGCTTTAAATGTTGTTTTGCTCAACCTTGTGCTGAAGAGGGCTATACGAACTAGCTCACTTACCTACTGGTACGAGAACCGTACTACACCTCTCAAATGAAGCTGGCTGGCATAGATTTGAATCCACAAATTAAAATCTACACATCTAGGTTTAACATTGCTCTGGGAAGAAAAACAACCAAATTTCCTATTTCCTTGCTTAAACATCAGTAGTCCATTGGGAAGCGTGATGGACAGGACCCCTCCTTTGGAGCTAATAGCATTAACCTTCTCTCTGTTCCCAAGACACATTATGCCCAGTAGTTTCAAGATGGCTTTTATTTGATTTGATTTTACAGCAGATGGGGATTCTTCATCTCTATATGATGTATATAGGCTTAAAAGTTAAGAATTACTTATTGCTTAAGCTGGCACAAAAATCAGCTGCCATATTGAGAACGATAACCAAATATGATGGATAACCATCACATGCTGCTGGAAGCAGGGCAAGCAACATTTCTGAGTGGGGAAGATGTAATCACTAGGTGCTGTATTACAATGACAACAAGACCTGCAGGGAATGGGTGACTATAGTTTGCCTCTGCAAGTAAAGAGCACCATTCCAATCAGCAGAGTTACTAGAGCTGGTGCTGTGCAGGATCAAGCCCACTTAGTTTGAGAAAGCAGGAGGATGATCTGGATAAACCTCTAGATTTGGTCTCTCTGAGTGAGCTCTGTTCCTCAGAGGGATTCACTAGAGGCCTATTATGAACTTAGAAGGAGCATGATAAGGTGTTTGATGTGGTAAAGAAACACTCCTAGCCAGAGTTCCACATCTGCCTAGGAAAACAACATGTTTTCAAAACAATTCTCCTCTGACTGAATTAGGTAAGAAGTACAAAGGTTCCATACCTCCTCCATTTCTGAAAGCTGAATTACTAACAGCCTCAATATTTTCGTTGGATCACAGTAGATTAAGATCATTTCAGGCCACCAAGAACTGGAAGCACGCATGTCTAAATATTTATAAGGGAGATACTCCCTTCAGGTTGATTTCCAACAGCCTCTTCCAACACTGGCTCTCCAAGTGGCTGACTCTTCCAGCGGAACTGCTTCCTGCACATCCATCTGCTCAGTTTGTTCACATAAACACACGTCTCTCCTGCTGGCCATGTGGTGCTGACTTCTCCCTGCCACGTGCACAGTTAGCGGGGATGCCCTGCAGAAGCTTTACTGTGAGTATGAGTCACAGAAAGAATCCAGCTGGATACCCGGAAACCCATTTGGGTTTATGAATTAGCAGGATGTGGGAGAGTTTTTCTTTTCTTTTCAACCAACACGTGAAGCAAGTCCAGTATGGAATTACTGAGTTAATATACATGAATAGACCGCCTGTCATTTTTCACAGAGTCATTTCTGTGACTCTCACTGGAAATACCAAGTAGCAAATGAACAGAGAGACTGCTATCCACCCCCTAGTTGCTCTGAAAGGCAGTTCCACAGAACGTGAAAAGCTGGCTCAGATTGGCAATGTGCAGAAAGCTACTGCCACTGCTGTACATGCTACTGGTCAGCAGATAAACAAAGCAATCCTGTTTCCAGGGCAGTGAAGCCAGCAGTAAATTTACACAGCCATCTTTTCAATAGCTTTAAAAAATAGAGAAAAACAAAGCACAGTCATTTCAAGCTCCATTAGAAACAGAGTGAGAAAAATCAATGTGACAAATAGGAAGGGGCAAACTCTGGATAAGGAAATGCCACTAAGGTTTTAGAAATATATGTGTTTTTTAACTGGCAATCAAATAACAAATGATCAGAATCTTTCAAAATACCTATGCACATAATGGCAGGAGATGTTAGAATATATTGACATTCCATTATTAAAACAAATGAGACAAAGCTCTTGTTAGTAATGACTGTCACTTAAACAACGTACCAGCAGCAGGACTAGTTCTGCAGTCCTTGTTAAACACATATCTAGCATCAGTGCTCGGATGGTAGAAGCCTGTTTATGATTGTTCCCAGTAAGCTCTTTAAGCTTTGAAGGTGTACTTGGGTTAGAAATGTATTCTGTCCACATTAAGTGATCATGGATTTGGACTAATTTAGGTTGGAAGGAATCTCTGGAGGTCATCTAGCCAGCCCCCTTCTCATGAAGTAAAGTGTGATACAAAAAGGGTTGTAGGTCTTACTCTAGGAGTGTGGGGGAAGGGGATGAAGAACTGCATCATATTTCTGCCCGAGCACCATATCCTCTCCGCTGCAGTTACCGTGCAAGAAATGAAGTCTGACTGTTCATTGGTAACACCTGACCTGTGATGACTTGGATTTCCAGGAGCACTGAGTCTCCTCCTTGCCAGAGACACACTGAGTAACACCACCTGCCATGGGAAATTTCTCTCCATGCCCTGGCACTTCACACTGCCAGCCTCTGAACTGATCCTTGCAGTGGCATTCTGACTTCCTTCCCAAATTTTGTCATTTCTTGAAGTTGCCTTGGATTGCAGCACTAGATGGGCTTGTGTTGCAGCACAACTTTATTTCCCTGGAACTGTGACTGCACCATGTCCTATTCTTGTCAGTGTTCCCCAAGCCATTCCTAATGCTCAGGTCACCTGTATGAAGTTTAGCCCACTGGAGTAAGCACTACAGAAAGCCATGAGCACAGCTGTAAAGGCTCAGGGATCTTCCCCTTTCCCCTTTACTTCACTCCTAGTTGTGGGAAGCTCACTATGGGCATTTTCTTGAGCTCCTAGACATTTATGCAGCAATTGTCCTTCAGCACACAGAACCCTCAACATGTTGTTTATTTACTGTTTGCCTTTTCCTTTAGGAAGTCGGCAGTACTCACCTCTGGGAATGAATTTGTGTTGCAGTGCTTAGCAGGAAGCAGGCAGCATAGCACATTTGTTCCCTGTACTACAAGTCCAGGTGTCTCTGGTTTGCTGACAGCACATTTCACCAGGGCAGAGCCCCTTAAGCCTCTCGTTTCCTATAGCAAAACTCTATACAGGATCTCTTGGATAAAAGGCAATTACATATTATTTTTAAACCTAAGAGCCTTTGGATTAAGCCAAATACAAAATCTGATCCAATTTATTCCCCTTTTGCTTGTCGGATAACTGTTAATCTGCCTTTCTGTACTTTTCAGAGCTCCAGCCTCAATCCGGGAAGCGGTTTCACAACAAATGAAACCAGCCACTGCCACGAGACTGTGTGGCATTCCAGAGCTGTGGAGAGGTGTTTACGTTCTCCCTCTCTCCCCCAGTGTTTCATGTGCCTGTGTGTCTCCCGGGAATAAACACAATCCCTTTGCTTTGCAATGGCAAAACCAGAAGCATTGGTATTTAAATTACGAACAATCGGGTTTGGCAAACAATCCATATGGCTGCACCCTTTCTGAATCACGGGGCTGAGTCATTTCCCTCACCTAAGCTGCTCTCTTCTCCCGTGCAGATTGCAAGAGCAGGGGGAAATCCAGCACTAATGTTTTCCTGTCCGTCTGTCTGCCATTCTCTCCATGCCCTGCAGCCTGCCTGCTCCAGGCCGAGCTGGTGAATTACGAGCGGGTCAAGGAGTACTGCCTCAAAGTGCTGCAGAAGGAGGGTGAGAACTTCAAGGCGCTCTATCGATCAGGAGTGGCATTTTACCACCTGGGTGACTTCAACAAGGCCCTCTACTACCTGAAAGAGGCAAGATCCCGCCAGCCAACAGGTATGGGGAAGGGAGCAGGGATGTGGCTTTGCACTGAGTGCTTTTGCATTTCTTTCCATGAAATGTCATCTGTCCCTGACCTCATTGCATTGATTTCCACAGGGATGAGCATGACTCACTGTATGTCCTCGCCTGGACTCCCCTTCAAGCATTCGTGGGTAGTGCAGCAAGGTTGCAGTGCCCAAAGATTAACTGCTGCCAAGGCTGCAGCATGACCTGGAAGATGACAGTATTCCTGGAATGCTGTCGGTGTGGAGGGGATCCTGCCTCTCTTTTCCTCACTAACTTATTTTTGAAGAAGAAAGCAGGGTGTGGAAAGAGTGTACCCCAACCATTACATTTTCTGACTCTTTGAGAAAAAGCTTCTTCCCTTTAGCAATGCCAGGAGACTATTTGTCATCCTCAGTAGCCTTCTGCCACCTCAGTAAAGGGTTAGTATTTTGCTTTGATCAGGGAGACAGACATTTACCCACAAAGCATTCATCAGGATGCTTCGACTTCTGCCATGAAATCAGCCAATTCCTTGTTAAGTGTTTGTCATCCATCTGTCAAAACCATAGAGTTCATTTGGGGACAGCAATGAAATTATATATCCAAACAACTGAGCCTTGCCAGAGCAACCATCTTCATGCTAACCTGCCCAGCCTCAGAAGATGTGTGAAAGGCCAGAGATGAGGGTGAGGCAGAGATGATGCTTTTATTTTTCAGAAATTATAGGGAGACAACACTGTGGTTTTAAACAAAAAGGATTTTTGTAGCACTCAAAGAATTTCAAGAAAGTAAAATGGAAGCCATGTGCAAAGAAAATCCTACAGAGCAGCTCTTCATATTAATCTGAGAGGAAAGAGGGAGAACTGGGTGTGAAATGGGCAAGCCTGTGTCCTGGGGAAGGGGGCATGGTGGAGCTGATAGTCATTGAACTGGAGGAGGGAAGGGAGGCTATTGGAGCTGGCTGTGCTTGATGTCCTACAGGCATTGGCCGTGCAGGGCTCCTGCAGTGGCTGTGCCTTGGAGGACCATCAGGGAGGGTATACTTGGGAGTGTGCTGGGATCTCCTTCCTCTTCCACCTCCCCTAAGGGTGCTTGGTCCCATCTGCTGTTCTTGGCCATGGGCTCTGGGCAGTCTGACAGCACAGCTGTGCACCCCACACTCCTAGAGCAAATGTGTTTAAAAGCTCAGTTTAGCCTATTTTAGTTTACAGTGTGCCCTTCTGCTTTCAGCCCTTGCCAGAAACAGGAAATGGAGAAGCATATGCAAGAGAAAAATAGTCAGTGGAAAATAAGTTATCCTAACCTTGAAGTTTTGACTATTCTCAGATGTGAAAAATTTCTCTTAGCTTAACAACTTAGCTTCCATTTTTTAAATATGTGTTTCTTAGGTCCCTTACCACCCCGCTCCTTGTGATACTATTTATTTGGTATTCCTCATTGCTTCTTGAAATAAATACTAATTTATTCAACAGCAACAACTTCAAATACCTCTTACTACAAAAACATATCAGAAAGTGTCCCTAAAGGCCCTTAATGTATACAAAACCCAGTTCTGGCCTTCAGCTCTGCATCAAACTCTTTCCTGTTATTTGTAGACCATTCAAGGCTGTTGTTCCACTGTTTTATTTATGATTATGGAAAACTTGAAGGGCATTCAGGGGGAAAGAATTGAATATGTACAGTAAGAAAGGATGTGGCTGTTAAAACACAGTAATAGGAATCAGGAAGCACTATCAAGTATTATTATGTGATCTGGAATTTGTCAGTGTCTCCACTTTCAATATCTCCATCTGCAAAGTGTGATTGTTTTCCTTCATCTGAGGTTTCACCAGGCTCACTGGTTATTATTGCAGTCATGTTCTTGTGGGTTGGTTTTTTTTTTTTTTTTTCTAATAAGAAATGTTTTTGGCACAAATCACTGGCAGTTATTCTCTTTGGTGGGAGAGATTTTGAATAGAAAAGAGGAATTAGTTAGCAAAGGGGTTTAGTGTTCTAAAGGGCTGTCAGCACAGCAGATCCTTAATGGCTATTCACTATCTGCCCAGGATTTGGCCTGATTTCTTGTGTCGCCTCCAAACAAAAATCACAGAAGCAGATGAAAATAACATGAGAGAGTTGCATAACCCTCCTACTAAGGGAGAGGGAAGCTGCTGTTAAGTCATGTAAAGCATGCACCCTCCATGGACCCTCCATGAGGTCTGTGTCCAGAGGTTGGTGCAGCATAGGCAGCCAAACGTGCACCTTGCATGCCTCATCTCTTCATCCATCCACTCTCCCGTGCTCTTCACTGACTACCAGTTTTGAAATGAAAGAGACTTGGATGCTGGATATGAGCCCTCTCTCACTGGGGCTGCATTGTCAGGGCAGGGACTAACTCCGATTGAGACCATCAGCTGGCAATGGCCTGGTAGTGTGAAACAGTGATCCCTGCTGTCTCTGTGGTGGGAGCCCACGTTCAGACATCTCGTGGGCTGCCCTGAGCAGGTGGTTTTCGTGCCATGCAGGGGGGCTCACGGCTGCATGCAGGCACTGCCTTCCTGCACCCCTGCAACTCAGAAGTCCTGGGAACAAAACCCAGGCCAAGATGTCTGCACAGCAGATAAGCAGCTGGGCTCTGAAGCTACAGGGGAAGCAGAAATAACCTTTAAAATAGTGTTAGGCCACTCTGCAGAGAGACACAGGCACAGTCCTAAGAGCCAGGAAACACATTCCCATTGCAGCTCTAGCAGTACCTCTTTGTGTGGGTCTGACCCCTCATCTGAGTTGTTCTTACTTGTTATTTCCACAAGTAAGGGATCACTTCTTCTCCACTGAGAGCTGAGTCTTCTCATTAACATTTACACATAACTTTGAAATACTTCTGCAGACAGAGCTAGTATGGTGCAATACTATTTAGTAGAAAAAATAGACAAAGACAGGGCTCCACTCCTGAAAACAGAGTGATGCTCTCATTATTTTTCCTGAGTGAAATAATGGCCCTCACAAAGGGAGCAAAACATGCCAAAACCAGCCCAAGAGATCTATAAGTAGCTTGCAATGGGAGCATCTCCCACCCTCTGTCAGGTTACACATTATTTTGCCCAGGGCTTCCCAGGCATGTGGAAATCTCCCAGGTGAATGAAGCTGTGCCATCAGCAGTCACTACCTTACCTGAAAGCCAAAGGAAGCTGACAGCCTTTCCCAATTTTGAGCCCACCACTGCTCCCTCAGTGAGATGCTGAGTCCCCTGTGGACACAGGCAGGTAGGATTTCCTGCCCACACAGTTATCCCTTCTCACCTGCACCAGGCAGGCATTCCAAGTGTGTACCTCGGTGGTGGGCATGTACCCAGAGCACAGCCCATCAGAGCCTAGAAGAGCACACAGCAGAGGCCACAGTGAGATCCAGGCAGCACAGCAGGACCCTGCCCAGGCTGTGTGTCCTGCCCTGCACTGCTGGGAGTGAGTGCACCCATTTCATTTTAAGCCTAAAATTCAGGGCTACCCCCTCAACTGAATTTCTTCATTCCAGGAGGCTGCACAACTAAAATAATTCTGCTTTTTAAAAAGCTGCTTTAAAATTTGCTGGGCTGGTAACAAGTGCTAATACATAAACAGCCCAGGATGCTGATGCATGTTTGACAGAAGCAATAGCAGAATTTTTGGCTCATTAAAACTGTCCCAAATGGGTCAAGTAGCTTAATCATTGAATCCTACCCTCTGGAGTGCCTAGGATGGTGCAGTTAAACCTGCAGAAAACTCAGCAGGGAGACCCACCTCACCAGAGACAACCTGAGAAGTCACAACAGCATGGCCATGGCCCACAGATGCCCCATGGCATGTTTGTGGATAGCTCTGTGTGGCAGGAAACTGATCTGTCTGGCACTGATTCAGCACTGGCAGAGGGCACAACAGAGATGTCATTATCTTTAAGGAAGCTTTGCACCTACAACTGCTTTGGAGGGTGCAATACCCACACTCGTTCGTGCTGGCCATGTTCCTAGTAATTTGTTCATCAGTTTGAAAGCTGAAGTACTTCTCATTTCCCTAGCTGGTATGGAATACAGTGCAGTTTGGATGAGGAGGAGATGAGATTGCCCTCTGATTGGACTGCATTGCACTTGTGATTGGTGTCTGAGGGTCCAATAACTTCAGTGGACCAAGCTGGCCCTGGCTGGCTGTCAGAGCAAGGCTCTGAGCAAAGAACCATTTTTTAATCAATACAGAAGTGAAAGCAGCTGTGTTTTTACTTGCTTGCTTCTGGTACTTCATGACTTTTCCACTTTGTGGGTGCCATGTGTGTGTAAAGTTACCCTCATGATAGAAATCAACTTGGTTTAAGAGTGGATGGACCATGACTGCAGAATCATTGGCTCTTTCTGGAGACACGTACTCATTTAGATCCAGCTGTGATTCAGGGTGAACAGGTTGCCTTAGAGCTGAGGCCAGGAGATAAAGCCAAACTCACATAGTCTGTGTGATGTGTTGATGCTCTGAAATGCTATAAGGAAGAAGGCTCAGCTTATCACCTGCACAGTGCTGGAGTATCACAGCTTTCTACTAGGATAGATCAGTGGTTCTTTGCTCCTAGGAATTTCATTAGACAGGACAGACAAGGCAGTACGCAGAATATAGCATATGACAAAATTGCATAAAGAGTGTCATGGTGGAAGGACATCCAAGCAGAAAATTTAAGGGAAGAAGGGGTATAAAGACAATGTGAAGGATGCTCTTCCCAATTCTATTCATCATGAAAAAATGTGAAAAGAGTGGAACAGGCTGTAAATAGAGTCGGAGAGTGAAAAGGAAGAGCATAACTGTGCATAAAATGCCCTTTTTTTGCATGGAAGGGACTTGCATGCAGGTACTGCAGGAAGAGAAGCCAGTGGAGGTGTGTCATTCCAAATGACAAATACAGGCAAGGATGACCTGGATAGTTTGAGCTGTATGAGTTCAACTGTGCTGACCAAGAGTAATCGGAGAGAAGGTAAAAACCAGCTGAGGCAAGACTGTGAGCAATAGAGATGGAGAGCACAACTCAGACCATGCTCTCCAAAACCAAAGGTTCTGGGTTTGGTTCAGAGCCCCTCGTAACCAATGCTGTTCCAGCACACAGCACTGGAGCCACGCTGCTCTCCTGTGATGTACCAGGTATGAAGGTGCATTCTGTCTGCCACAGGAAGTTGTGTAACCACCATACTTGTGTGTGTGTTCTTTCCCTGCAGATACCAATGTCATACGCTACATCCAGCTGACAGAGATGAAGCTCAGCAGATGTTCCCAGAGAGAGAAGGAAACCTTGTGAAAATGAAGTCACTTCAGCTGAAGTGCCCAAGGGGGAACATTTCCTTCCTAGAAGCTCATTTGGTGGATTTTCCCATTTGCTCTGTCTCATCCTCATCTCCTCATCCATCCACTCTCCCTTGCTCTTCATTGAATATCAGTTTTGAAATGAAAGAGACTTGGATGCTGGATATGGCTGTTTGCCAACCATGGTAATACCCCTTCCCCGTGGCAAAAGAGCACAACAACTACAGCCAGCCTTGTTCCCAAACAGTGTCACACACCTGGAGTAGGCAATGCTGAGGGACCTGTCTGGTCCTGAACTGACTGCCTTTTACCTATTAGGGAAGCAACCCCCAGAACAACGACTTCCTGACCAGGCAAGTTGGAGACAGAGGGTTTCTGCTCTGAGTGATCACTGGAGCTTGGAAGAGCTGAGAAACCAAGAGAGCCACTGGTCATTCCACAGGGGACAGCAAATGCCTTTTTACCATCAGTTCCCTCTGCCTGCTTCTCCAGTGTGTGTTACTGGTCTCCAGTGAGAGCTCACATGCTCTCAGTCTAATGTCAGTGAAAACTGTTTCTAAACATCCTCTTGATGAAAGCACAGAGCACCCTATGAACCCCCTGCAGAGCTGTCCCCGTGCTGGAGGAGAAGGCTGTGGGCCACCACAGAGCACTGAACGGACTGTGAAAGCATGGTGTACAGTGTGAGGGAAAAACTGTGAAATAATTCATTAAAGGCAAATAAAAATTATTCATAGGCAACAAGTCCAGGCATTGCTTTCCAAAGGAGCCTCTTTGGTTTCCTGTGTCCAGACAGACAACATTATCTAGGGAGGGGGCAGCATGGGGTGGGGAACAAGGGATGTCTCCATTCGTACCTTGGCTCTACCAATGCCTTGCTGTGTGATCTTGGGCAAGTCACTTTTAGCCTCTTGGTGCCTCGGTTTCCCTATCTGTACACTAGGGATAATAATACTTCCCTACCTCGCAGGGGTGTTGTGAGGATGTACCAGTTAATGTTTGTAAGTAACAGTACAGTGATGTACAGTGCTAAGTATTATTAGTACATTGGGTTTGAGGTCTTGATTCTCCCACCTTGTGTTGGTGCTTCCTGTGTCCTGTTTCTTTCTTTTGTAGGAGAATGTGGTGCTGACAACAGGACAGGACCAACAGCTTTGGAGTCTATTTTGGCAGCCCAGAGGGCCTCTTTAGACCTTCTCCAGCAGTTTGATCTTCTCTGAGAGCTCTGTCTCCTTGACTCAAAGGTTCTTTTCTGAAACTGCCAATAATGAGATCAGTAAGTGCCACAAACATATTCTCAGTGTGACTTGCCCCAGCAGTGGCCCAACGTGTTCCCAGTTGCAAGATGTACATGAGTGGTTTCATCCCATGGTGGTCAGTGTCAAGTGAGTGTAGACAGAGTTGTTTCACCTGGCCCTCAGCTGAAACACAGAAACTGAAACAGCTGAACAGACAAAGTTTGGCCAAGAGCTGTGTGCTTTGGTTCCAGCAGACACAGTATCTGCAGACAGTTGGCTGTGGCATCCCACATTCCAATTGTGGGATCACATTTTTCTCCAGCCAAAATTCAAGAGAGTTGTTATAGAAATATCAAGAGAAAAGGCAAATTGAATATAAGCCAACAGTGTGCCCAAGCAGCCAGGAGGGCCAGCTGTGTCCTGGGGGACATTGGGCACAGCATGACCAGCTGGGCAAGGAAGGGGATTGTCCTGCCCTGCTGTGCACAGGGGCGGTCTCACTTTGAGTGCTGGGGGCAGTTTTGGACACCATAATATAAAAAATATACAAAGCTACTAGAGAGTGTCCAAAGGAGGACTACAAGGATGGTCAAGAGCCTTAAGGGGAAGCTCTGTAAGGAGTAGTTGAGATCACTTGGTCTGTTCAGCCTGGAGGAGACTGAGGGGGGAACCTCGTTGTCTTTGACATCCTCATGACAGGAAGCAGAGAAGCAGGCACTGATCTCTTTTCTCTGGTGACCCGTGATAGGACCCAAGGCAACAGCATGCTGTGTCAGGAGAGGTTTAAGTTGGATATTAGGAAAAGGTTTTTCACTCAGAGGGTGTTTGGGCACTAGAATAGGCTCCCCAGGGAATCAATCACACCACCAAGTCTGACAGAGTTTAAGAAGCGTTTGGACAATGCTTTCAGGCACGTGGTGTGATTCTTGAAGTTTCCTTGTGTAGGGCCAGGAGTTGGACTTGATGATCTTTGTGGGTGCCTTCCAGCTCAGGATGTTTATGATTCCATGATTTTATGAAATCTCTTGTCATTGTCTCTGAAAAAACTTCAGTCGTATTCTTTAGTACAGGAACGCATCCAGCTCACATGGGCTGGGGAAGAGACTATCTAAAAGTTGCATATAAGTCCCTGAAATAAGGCAGATCGACCTCAGTTGTGTAAAACTTAAGATCAGCTAGGAGGGCACCAGAAGTTCATGTTCCTCAGGTGGGGCACTGGAGAGCAGCTACTTCCCAAAATTGGGAACAGTGTGCAGCTATGTAAAGGAAAGGGCTGCTGGAGGCAGCACAGTCACCTTCTTCGGATGGCCCTTGGTTCACACATCTGAGTCACAAACAGTGAGCACCCCTGCCCATCACTACAGCTATCTAAGCAATAAATGGAACTACAGCTGCTAGGAAGACAGGGAGGACAAATGAAGGAAATTCTGTAAGTGGTTGTTAACCAGACCAGAAAATAAAGGTTAGGCAGAGATGTGCTTGGGTGCACGTAAGGTGTACCTAGTACTGCATAAAAGACAGCGTTAGTAAGGTTCTGGTTCTCAGGCACATGCAGTCTTCTATATCCTAAATACATCACAGCACACAAAAAATTCAAATAGAAGTGACTCTCCCCTACTTCATATTGCCGATGACAGTTCATGCTGCAGCTGCATGTGTCTCTTCACTAGGAATGAAATGAGGATTCATCCTGCAGGCAATGCAGAAGAGGACACCACCTACACAAACAGTCTCTGCCCCAGGAAAGCTCATGCAAGCAGAGACAGGCTTGTTACTCATGACCTTAATGTAAGAGAGAGGGCATTCTCCAGCCACTGGAGATGCAGGGCCATGACTGTCATTTTGTCTGGGAACAATTTTAGCCTTCACAATGGCTTTACTGACGTACTGTCACTGCATCAGTGCCATGTATATATTACTATGAAAATAGCACAGCAGGCTACAGTCTCCTCAGTTTTCAGTATCTTTCCCTCCAGGAGCACTGCAAAGGGTGGGGGAAAGAGGCAAGTTTTTGAATGTGCATAAGAAAAAGATTTCAGAGAGCCTTCAGGTGCTACACAACAACCTATTTTCTTCAGAAAAGTGTTGTCCTTACGTACACTGACAGCCAGAGCACCTGTAAACAGTGACACTCTCACCAGATCCTGGAAGAATGAAGTTACCAAAGAGAGAACAGTCGGGGACTGTTTCATGCAGTGACACTGAGTTTCAGAGAATTATGGACACAGCTTTTCCAGTGAATGGTCCTTAGCAGCCAGATGTGGAGATGTGGACAGTACAGTTCCACGCAAGTTACACAGACCTGATGGTATGTTTCTGCAGAGCAGTCAAGTAGCAATGTGAAGATATACCTCCTGGATCCCAGAAAAAGTAAACAAAGCTTTAGCTCAGGCAGGTGGTGTATCTGTATGCCAACATGCAGTATACACAGGAATAAACACAGGCCTCCACCTATTCTCAGCAGGGCTAAAATGTCCTCAGTGCAATGAGAAGTGAGCCCATTCATCCATCTCATGGTAAAACAGCAGGAAGAAAATGGCAGGTGCCAGGCAGAGCAGTAGGACAACAAGCAGGAACTGAGGGTGAGAGAGGGATGAGATGATCATGGGATGCAAAATATGAGCCAAACCCAGGTTCATGGGCAGAATGATAATTGAACTAGAAAAAAACTGACCAAAGGCTTAGACACACTATTTGCAGTTCATAACAACACCCAGTTTTGGCAGAATACACAGCAGGGAAAAAACCCCAGCAAGATTAGATGTGATTTTTCCAGTTGGAGAGGGCAAAAGAGGGGGAGGCGTCCTTCCTGCTGCACAATCATTTTTGAAAGTGCAAGGAGAGGGCAAACAGATGCTGGTTGTGGAAGTTTTCCAAATATGTGTTAACAGTTGCTGTTGGTAAAAGTGGTTTGAACAAGGTGAAGTCTTTATTTAAATTAGGGAGAGGGTATGACTAGTTTCTGGAACTGATGGGAAGGCAAAGGTCTGGATATTCTTGCTTACCAGTGAAATCCAGGAGCCTCTAAGATGAAAAGGAGGGTCTTAAGTGCAGAGCAACCCCTTTAGCTGTGCATCTCCATTTAGCTTCCCCATAATTCCTCTGCAAGCCTCATCTGTGTAAATATTCCACCAAATACAGCCAGCAACCCCAGGAGTGGGTGTGTTCTCATGCTTCACATAACATCTCCAGAGGGTTTATATGTACTGTTTTCTTTATGCTCAGTCCCTTGATGATACCTTTTTGATTTGCTTTTTTCCTAGGAGCAGGAGAAGGGAAGGGGGAGGGTATGCACTGGGTGAAGGTAAAACGAAACTAAATTCACACAGGTCCTACTGACTATCTGTCTTCTCTGGTTTATTCATCTTTCCTCCTGCACCCAGAAGGACACAGATGTTCTTCCCAAGTCTCTGTGGTGAAATTTCTTGATCTCCACAGTATTTTAGAGGCTTGGGCAGGAGTTACTTAAATAAGGAGGGACAGTGGTGGGCTAATGTGCCCTCCAAGTGGGATTCAGAGGGTGCAGTAAATGATCAGGTTTTTTAATACTATCCATGTATTTGCATAGTCAATTACTAAGACCACTGCAGCTGCTACAAGCGTATTCTAGAGATTGTTCTTTAGGAGTTCCTCAGTTACTGAGGTGCCATAGGCTGTACCACCACCCCCCGGCTCCCCCCCGCAACAGCTTCGATGCTGCCTCAGTGAAGGTGATGAAAAGACAAGGCACTGTCCTGGCTCCTCCCACAGCTGCAATTGGAGGAAGGCAAATTCATGGATACATGGTAAGAACATAAGAAGAAACCCATGGCACTATGTAACTTTGAGGCAGTTTGCAACTTGTGAGATGGAGAGGCATGGAAGTGATCCCACAGTTATAGAGAGGGGAAAACCTTCTCTCTCCTTTGCTTCCCAGAGACAGGTGCTCCCTCTGTGACAGCATGGGCCAGCTCAAACTCTGTTCAGCCCAGACAGCTGTGCCTACAGCAACTCTTTCCAGTAGCAGTTGTGGTCTAGAATCAAGAAGTAAATTGTAGTGCCCAGGAAATTACCTTCATGCTCACTCCTTATCCTTTGGAAAGCACTGTTGTTACATGACAGACAAGGGGGCACGTATGACACTATTCAGCCATGGCCGTGGTGAATGAAGCTGCTGTCCAAGAGAGGCTTCACAGGCCCAACCACAGCCTCCTTTATTCCTTTACTGCCAGCCAAACCTTATAAACAGCAGCAGCTCTGCAAAACCAGCTTCCACAGCTTTTCCTTCCAGGGGGCTCTCCTTCACCACATTTTGCCTGGAGGGAACATGAGCCTGTGCCAGCTGGTACCTACCTCTGGCAGCTCCCCATCACTGGGGTTCGGAAATAATTTATAATGCAGCCAGGTAGAACTAGCAAGGGCATCAGGAAATAAGAAGAGGAATTTGGCTGGGGTTTTGGGGCCAACACAGATTCTCATACAAGTCGTGCCACCATATCTTCAGTGATTCCATGTGCCCAGGTGCAGAATGCCCAGGACCACTGTATATCCACACACAAGGCACTCAGAGAGCTCCCTGCTGTGCTCCACAGCCTACAGAGGAGATGGCAGATGAGCTCAGAGGAAGGGTGAATCACCAGTGTACTCTCTGCGTCGTACTATTTTCTCCTCAGAGCTGAGCTAACAGAAGCATATGAGCATATGTTCTCTTGTCTATTGTCAGAGCTTCAAATCAAAACTGTGATTAATCTGAAACTGTACATTTTTGGTATTAGACTCCAGCTTACCTCAGTACTGTAAAGATTTGGTGTTAACTTTGTGTAATGTTGACATCTAAAATGCAAAACATGAGCACTGAAGATGACAACATCTTTCTGTAAAGAAATCTACCAAGAAAAAAATCACTTCAAAAGAAAAGGAAAAATACCTGGTTACTAATAACAGAAGTGATATTTAATATTAAATCATCTCGACCAGTGATCTTTTTCCCCAACATTTATGGAGGTACTCCTCAGTCTATGCATATATGAATGTGTGTGGGGGTGGGTGCAAAGGGGGTCATGGGGTGCCGCCCTAGAAGGAGAAATGTACAAGACAGAGCAGTACTTGACCACATCCTGCTGCCCAGTCCATCCTACAGCAGGAGCTTCTCCACTTCAACCAGTCCTGACATGTTCTTCCCCACTTGACTCTCTTGAAATGAGAGCAGGACAAATGCTTGGTTGCCAATTATTGCTGTTACCAGTTCTGAAGGCTCTTCTCTGGTGATGAATCTGCCGTGAACATAATGGCTTACACATGCTCCCCATGGAGAGAGACGAAGGGAAAGGTATTCCAAAGGAAGCAAGAGCTTCACTGAATGTGAAAGCCAGCCTGAGTGGAAACTCTCATGACAAATCAATAAAAGCACGTGCAATTCCAAGCTTGGAATCCTGTTTGAGCAAGAAAGCAGAATGAGAGTATCTCAAAGGACAGTTTAGGTGGGAAAAGGAACACAGGAGAAAGAGACATAGATACCCATACCTGAAGGTATGAAGGACCTGGCAGGAGCTCTGACTCCAGGGCAGAGAAGGGGTTTTTGGAATGGGAGACACAACCAGTGAAATGCAAGAGGAAATAGAAAAATGGAATGTGGTAGAAAAATTAAAAGATAGAGCTGATGGTAGGTCTTCCGAGCCAAGTAGGACTTGGGCATCTGAGTAACCAGACCCTACTCATAGCTCTGACTCTGGAGGCAGAGAGAGGAAGAGTGAGGCCAGTATCATCCTGAGGATGCAAGAATTAGGAGTGGCTCTCTGCTGGATCTTTAAATGCTGATCCCTTTCTTTTGCCTTTGTATTGCTTTCAATATAGTGAGCCAAGAGACAGCCCAAATTCCTTATCCTGATTTATTTCTTAACACATGACAGCAGCATCAGGGCTGGGGGGACAGGAATAACAGGGTCATCATTTTAAGACCTATATTATCTAAAAGTCGTAAGCCACCTTCATTATGTTTTTGGGGACAGAGTTATTCTGAGCCCTGAAACAAAGCAAAAAAAGTTTTTTCCAAGGCTGATATTTTCTTGATAACTTCAGATTCCAGCCCTTATGCCACAGTTGTCCATAAAAGCAGGCTGCTGTTCCACTTTGGTAGGGGGAACTATTGCTGTCAATGCTTCGGCTTCAGCAGTCATCCAAACTGAGATGTAGTTGCACCTGGTTCCTCCTGCAGCACTATCTTTAACTCATGTTCTAAATGTTGTTCAGCAGGTGATACTAAAATTAAAGTGTGCTTTAATGGCCACAAGAAAAAAGTACATATTCAAATTATCCAGGATGAAACAGATGGACTAAGTATTTCTCTGATTTTGCTTAGAAAAGACAGCTGGGGAATTTACAGTTGGGAACAAAGGATTTTCACTTAACCAACAATGCATGGTTGGCAGCCAGTTTAGCTGCCAGTGTTATTTTGTGATGGCAGCCCAAAGAAAGCAGCTTAGCATGGCCTGGAACAGCCTCAGGGAAAAGCCATGTGCAGGATGGACCATGTTTTATGGCTCTCTGAAAAGAGCAGGTGATAGAGCTACAGCTCTATCAGGCTTCCTCCACTTCAAACAGCAGCAGTATTGGGTTGCAGCAGAGCTTTTGGCAGCAGACAAACCCCCAGCTGTTTCATATTACCTCCTACAAACTTCTGGTTAGAGAAATGGCCACATACAAATGGCATATTCCTCACTCAGAAGTGGTCTCCCACATTTTGTTGGGGCTGAATTAGATCCAAACTAACAGCTTGCTGAATTCAGTAGGTTGTCTTTGAGGCTCAGCTGCCTCTTGGCAGGCTCTGAGCATTGACTCAGGGAGAGCATATGAGCCCAAGGATACAAGCCAAGATGCCAGGCCTTTCATGGGGTCCTTTGGATGGCCTCTCGCTGAGCGAGATATGGGGGCTGAGCCCGGGTGCTCACAAAAAGCAGTGTCTTGGCATCAGCTGAGCAGAACAGATGTGTGACCCTTTTGTGCTCCAGAGGCCAGGCCCTCACATCAGCTCCCCAAGCTGCAGGGGGCTGTCACAAAGCCAGGGCTGACAGTTGAGTGGCACATCCCCACTTCTAACAACCCTCACAGGTTTTGACTATCCCAGTCTTTGGTGCCAGGCCTACACTGTTACCCTGAGGTAGAGGTAGGTCTCTCTTTCTAAAAGCCCTTTAAAATCTCAGTATTAAGAACTCCAAACATCAGCAAATAAACTGCATAAATCCATGAGGGTTTTTCTGGAGCTCAGAAGAGCTCAGCTTATCACTTCTTCATATTTGTGGCAGGCAAGCCTACCTGCTATTGTGTCACACAGTCCTGGGAGTCCATATAAACACAGAAAAATAGTTACTTTGCCAGTGGCCCAGCAAAATGGAAGGGCTGAGCAAGAGAAAACCTTGCCTTGGGCATCACCAAACCAACATGTCACAGCAACCAAACTCAAGTTATCACCTCAACCTGGCAAGCTCAAGTTGCTGTTCAACAGACTCTCAGTCTGGGAGATTTGATGTCTGGAAAATTATTTCCATATGACAGAAGACAAAAAGCTGTACACAGGAACAGAATCTGAATCTGCAGTTTACAGGTAACGGCATAGCTTGACTCTCAGATCAGTGGTGAATACAACACTCAGTTTGAAAACTCCTGTAACTTACAGCATACAAAGTGTCCTGGTTTTGGCTGGGATAATTTTCTTCATAGTGGCTGGTATGGGGATGTATTTTGGATCTGTGCTGAACACACAGTTGATGATATAGAAATGTTTTTGTTATTGCTGAGCAGGGCTTACACAGAGCCAAGACCTTTTCTGCTTTTCATATGTCACACTGGTGAGGAACTTGGGGGTGCATTGGAGGCTGGGAGGGGACACAGCCAAGGGCAGGTGACCCCAACTGACCAAAGGGGTATTTCAGACCTTGTGACATCATGCTCAGTATATAAAGTTAGGGGAAGAAGGAGGAAGAGGGGACATTTGGAGTGATGGTGTTTGTCTTCCCAAGTCACCGTTGCACATGATGGGGCCCTGCTTTCCTGGAGACGGATGAACACCTGTCTGCCCATGGAAAGGACTCAGTTAATTCCCTGTTTTGCTCTGCTTGTGTGAACAGCTTCTGCTTTCTCTATTAAACTGTCTTTATCTCAACCCATGAGTTTTCTACCTTTTACCCTTCCAATTCTGTCCCTGATCCACTGGTGGGGGAGTGAGTGAGCGGCTGCAGGAGCTTGGCTGCTGGCTGCGGCTAAACCATGACACACAGTCAAAATTCAAATCAGCAGAAAAATGAAGAACCCGACAGTATCATTATTACTGGTTCCCATTATAAAATAAGCTCCATTTTTTTTTCTCAAGCAATGAATCTCCTTCTAAGACATATGCTGTTGTTGAGAAACATCCCTCTTATTTTTAGTGTTCTGTGACAGCCATGTCCCACTCCACCTGTTATTAGTCTACAGACGGATGTGGAGCTCTAGGGATGCCAGATGTTTACACCTTTGTGATGTCAGATGGACCCACTTCACTAACGAAAGATGGCTGTCTAATAAAAGATGAGATCTCTCCTTTTCACTCATCAGCAATATAAACACAAAGTCCCTGCAGGGACTTCACAGCTCTGTTCATGATGAGCAAGCCAAACCAAGCCATGTCGTCTCATACTATAAATCTGAGGAAGTACCAGCTCTGAAAATAGGACTTGAAAAGATCCTCAAGAGCGCATGTACATCACCCCATTACCTGAAGGCAATTAGGTCAGATCAAGTTAAACTGCTCCTGAGAGATGTTTATCAAACCTGTTATCAAAAGCCTCCTCTGACAGAATATCACTGCCTTCATAGATGAAAAGTTGAGACTTCTTACTACAGCTTTAATTGTCTCCTTTGCAGTGATTTAAGCCAATTACTTCTTGTTTCACCTACAGTCGATATGATCAAAAAGTTAGTCTCTGTCTTTGCAGTAAGTCATTATGTTTGTGAAAGGCTCTTCTCTGGGACTGATCTTTTAGTTTCCATCAAGATTTCTTCAACTCAGCAAATCTGGCTCCTTGCTTGTTCTACTCATTCTCATCTGGGTTTCTTTCAAGTGGTTTACATCTTTATTGGAGTGCAGTGCTGAAAGCAGGACAGTTCTCTAGCTTTGGCCTTCCAACACAAGACAGACCAGAAGCATTATTTCAGAAGTCTGATATATGATGTCTCCTTACATATTTGCTGTAATAGCAAGACATTATTGACTCATGTTCAAGTCTCACCCCAGACTGCTTTGACTCACTCCAGTTTTTCTTCTATGTTGTTGTCATGTCCTTTTGTATTTCTGCAGCCAACATTTCTTACTGAATTGCATCCCATGTGGCTGAGAAACCATTGGATTCCACAAAATCAGGCATCTCAGTTCTTTCCCACAGAAAGAACAGATCTGCAACTCTGCTTTTTAAAGGATGCATGTGGTCAAATTTTAAGAAGAAGCAAAAGTAAGGTTCAGCATAAAGTACCAGGTTTTGGTTGGGGAAAAATCAATATACCTGTTCCTCTTCCGTACCATTGTTAACAAATTCTACTGCACAAGCTCAGCAGTGCTTTAGCAGCTATGAAGAACACTTGGAGCTCAGAGTCACAAGTTGTTGGGATCATCACTCACAGTGTCTTTCATCATGCAAAGCAACTCCTTGCTCCTTTAAATTATGTTGCAGAGTCAGGCACATTCAGATCTCCCAAAATAAGCAGGATTAATAATGCCTGAACAAGATTGGAACACTGAATAACAAATGGCACAAAAATCAAGTGTTGTTCACCACTCCTTACTAGCTCTTTCCCCAGCATACCCCAGTCAGGCAGAAGATTCATGTTTCTTTCAAAACCTTCTAAGCAAAGGTCACAGACAGAGCAATCCATAAATCTGAATTACCAAATCTCCTGTATCCTGGTTTTTTAGCAGCTCATGCACCTGACCAGGAACAGAAAACCAGGTGATGCTCAGCAGAAATGAAAACTGAGGATGAAGGTAAAAAAAAAAAAAAAAAAAAAAGGAAGCTAATTGAGGTTTGTACAGATTTCAGTGAAGATTATAGCTTGGCTTCTCTCCATAAATTTTCATTCTGTACTCACAGGTAGTGAGTAGCTCAGTGACATCCAGACTGAATGTCTGACTTGCTGTTTGCTCTATCTTAGCAAGAGAAGGTGTGCGCAGCTGAGGACTTGGCTTGGTAGGTCATGGGTCGGAATGCACACATTCCAGTGTTTCTGTCTTTAATCAACATGTAAGAAACAAATATTGGTATCTGCCCGAGGCATTGAAGGAAATAAGGCTAATTAGAGTAGCTGAGGATCTGACAGATTGGGTATAGTGCTGAAAAGTAGCTCAGAGAGAAAGAAAAGTTGCATAGGACAGTAGAAGCTGGACTTGTCTCCTAGTTCTGTACTCTCTCCTTCACTCAGCCCATGTCAGAGACCTGTGCTGAGCCCCATTTCTCACTTTGCTGAACCCCAGTTTCTGTTGCAGAGTATGGAAGAATTCAACAAATAACATTTCCAGCACTCTTTTGAGGAGACCCTATGAGCATGAAGTATTACTGCTGCTGTTGTTAGGACTAAGAACAGAGTCTGCTGCTGAATAATTCATTTGATGTGAAAAACAGCCAGCTAGTTGTTGAACAAAAATGATGTACAATGAGACATAATTACAGAGTGGTGGCAGAGAGCAGGATGCAGATGGAGCTCTCAGGTTGGCTGCTGGTGACATCAGAGCATGGACAAGCACAGATGCGTGTCGGGTCACATACTTCATTTTCTGAATTACTGTCCCACTTTGCCTTTAACCTTTGAGATATTCAAGGACTACCTCATTTAGAGGGACCATTTCTGGTGGAGAAAGAGGATCCAACATCCCCAGGTTTTTTAATACTTACCATTACTGATAAGGCTCTTAAGCAGTAAGTACTGCTGACTGGGAGGCAGTGTACTGTCACATCAATACTGGTTTTCGTGACAGGAGGAATGGGCAGAGCTGCTAATTCCCCACAGATGTGTCATGTTGTGGACACCAAAACTTTCTGCAGCAGATTTTAAAAATTGGAAGGAGAATCTGTGCCTCAGATTGCTGCTTGCAAAAAGATACCACCACTCACAGAGCCCAGCCTGCAGTGTGGGAGCTTTAAAGCTGTCTCTGTTCTTCATCCAAACACACAGGAAAAACTTCCTCTGCCTTGGCTTTGGAAGAAAATGAATTCTTCTCTACTCTGCTTTCTTTAGCTGCCACCTGGAGTACTGCATCCAGCTCTGGAGCTCTCAGTATAAGAAGGATACTGTAAGTATAAGAAGGACCTGTTGGAGCAGGTCCAGAGGAGGGTCATGAAGTTGACCAGAAGGCTGTAGCATCAGCAAAAAAACAGACACTAAATCAAAAACTGAACCAGAAACTGAGACCTACTTCAGCCAATTTGTCATCAGAATTAAACAAACAACCAGAACTTACAGATACTACTGACAGATTCAAGCCTGACTTGACAGACTGAAAGACAATATCCCTCCTGTATCCCAGGTCTCTGGCTATTTCTGACCTATGAGCCAGATTCAAGGGATGGGGATCTTGGAAGATATGGATGGCTTGGAGCCAGGGAGAGAAAGTGGGACAGGAGAAGAGGCTTTATCATGGATCTCCTTTATAATAGCCAAAATATCCTTCTGTTCCTTCTCATATATCCTAGAGAGAGCACAACTGAAGTGTGAAGAATTGTTTAATGGATATAGTAACAGTATTGATCTTCTGTCATTTAAAAGGGGACTCATGGCTTAATCAGATCTGTAGAAGTGTCTCATTATTTACTTTGTCAAAGGAAAGGATTAGATCTCAGAGAAAGAAAAGGCCCTTTTGCAGGCATGGGTTTGCTCTGCAGGATGAAAATCCATTCCATTTATTCTTACCTGCATATGTGTTTAAATAGGAAAGAATCCAACCAACTCTCCGTGAGATTCTGCCTGGAGGAATCAGTACAGTAGCAATAAACAGAGGTAGACTCAGTCACACAGCAAACTGACTCCTAGCTTTCCAACACCCTGATTTAGCTCCATTATCTGGTCACAAAAGCAACGACAGCAGAAATTGTATTGTTGATGACAGAGACAGATTGAACAAGTTTTCACCTTCTGAGGTACCATTCTGCCACCATCACCTTCTGAGATACAAAGAGAGAAAGAATAAACCAGAAACTCTCTGATGACATTTTTATAGTCACCTTTGAGACAACAGAAAATTATCTTATCACACCATTGTCTGTAATGTCCCTGCCTCAGGAAACACTGTGATAGTTTTATTTCCTTGACACTTGAACCCAAGTTAACTTCTCAATCTGTCTTTCAGGGTGGCTGCAGATCAGACAGTCCATTTTGTACCTGTGTTATGGCACTACTGAAGCTATGCAGACATGGAGTAGCAGCTGTAGAACTGCCTACTCAGCCTGTGTTGGGTCTATCAGCAGAGCAAAATATTTCAGGTTGAAGACAAACATTGACCTTGCAGTGAGATTTCCTTTGCAATGATATTTTTTCATGTTAACATCCCAGATATTATCAGTGTGTTCTGAGATAGGCACACACACATATATATACTTACATGATAACTGTGATGAATAATCTGGTTTGATATGGCTTGCAGGAGATACTTTAAGCATCTTTTTATTTCAATTCCATGCAAACTCTACACCAGTTTCTACTGCTGAAATAATAGAGAGAATTCCACAAAAAACAGAGAGAGTTCAAGAACTTCTGTATTTTCCATCATTTGAAAGGTTTTTCGTTAGTTCTCTTTCAGGTACTTATTTTTGGAGATTTTTACTTAAAACACCTCACTGTTTAACACAGGAACCTGGCAGGTGGCTTGGATCAACATTGATCTGCCCTGCTCAGCACTGTCATTGTACTTATTCATTCTGATGCCCACTTGCATTTAGTCGTGGATTTGCCATATCCCTGGCAGGTTTGTAGTGAAATTAATGGAACATTTTATGGGACATGAAGATTTTGGGCATCTCCCATGTCCCACTACATACTTGAGGAAAGGAAGGTGCACAAAACCAAACGACCAAGAAATGATTAATTCTTTCATTTTCTAACAAAACAGGGTTCTTCTTTTTCCAGGGCAGCCCTTGGAGCAGCACAGGCAGGCAATCCCAGCGTCACCTTCAAAGCCCAGGGATGTAACTCCCTGAATCAGAGGCTTCAGCATGGCAAGAAGAGACACTGCCAAATTTAAGAGAAGTCTGAAAGTGACTGACAAGCGCACAGACTGTGCCAAAGTGTCGAGAGCAACAGAGGGTATGCTGCTCTGCCATGGCAGCTCCAATGTTGGAGAAAAGTCCCCAGGATGGTGGCTGTTCCCAGGGCAGAAAGCCAGGCTGTCAGTGACAGCTGGGGAGGCAGAGGGCAAGGAGGAAGGGATAGTGGGAGTGTAAATTGTCACTCCTTGTACAACCAGTTGATATCACCTGGCAGTCACTGATGGATGATAAATTTAGCAGGAAAAGAACACCATTAGTTTAGTGTTCCTATTAAGAAGGTGCTATTTATTATTTACTTGAGCTGCAATACCTTACATACTTTAGTCTGACATTAAGAGCCCAGTATCTCAGAGACACTAAGAAATCTGTACCTTTGAAAGTCTGCTGTAGATTCAAAAAGCCTGCAGAGGCAGGAGTAGCCAGCTGCTACAAATACATTTTCTGATTACAGGAGTTCCAAGGCAAGAGTAGCTTTGTCTAAAAAAAGAGCTTTCCCTTTATGCTCAACCATCTATTTTGTGCAATAATTGAATGTCTGCTGAAAAACAGGTCTTGTGATTTGTTGCAATAAAAAGAATATGTTTGATCATAGCTTGGTTGTGGTCCCTGAATTGCTGCAGCCCAGAGCCTTAAAGGCAGAAAGCCTCACATATTCCTCCTCAGACCACCCCTCATTCAATACTGAAATGTTTTGTGCCCCTTGCATATTTTGCTTACAGTGCCAGAGCCCTTTCCTTCCTAAAACAAAAGCCTTCGAGCTCTCCTTCCACTGCTGGAGTATTTATTACAGGGAAGGGTACCTTGGGCTTTCTATCAGGTTTGTAACCTCCTTCCCAGATTTCATGCTCTGTATTGTATCCACAATTGATCACAAAAATAGATGGCAGTTTTTGTTTCCAGAGTCCAGCCGGAACCCTACTGACTTAGACGGAGCAAGGGAGATGTGGTGAATTCATCTTAGCTTGTATCATATCCTCTGTGCACTGCACCTTTTTAGTTATAGGAGGACTTGCCATCTTATGAAAGCAATCTACTGCAGTATGATCCAGACAGCAGCTGAATGCTTTACTTCTATTTTTTCATTTGTCATCACATTTAATCTAAATCAAGTCTTATAGCCCAAAACCAGATATTCCTTAGAACTGCAGATAATTCAGTACAAGTAAAATGCCTTTTTAAGAACTATATTCAATAACAAGCAAGCATTAGTAGGAGTGCTAATATCATTAGGAGTGCGGAGATGTTTTGGTTCTAAATGCCTCATTTCATGATGCTGAGAAGCACACCACAGCTGTTCTGTGTTGTACTCCAGTGGCTGCTGCAATGTCAGCTGTAACACTCTCTTGCAAACTACAGAGAATGGATGTGCTCTTCTGAGCTGGGTTTGGGTGCCTCCCCCAGCTCACACATACTTGGGTGCATGTGTGAGAAAGGACATGAATGCACAGGCACATACACACTTTAGGGGTATTTTATATTTCCCTCCAGCATATCCCACTTGCCAAAGAAGATTGTTGAATAATAGCCTCTGAAGCTCAGGGTGTAGCTATTCCAGCCTTTGCCTGGCTATTTAGTCCCTCACTGAAACTGATTTTAGCTCTACATCAGACTTCCCCTCACACAGATTAACTTCATCAATTTTTGTTCTGACATAGGTGTCCCCATGACACCAATAGATCCCTGGTCTCTTATATGGCACCTGCTCAGCAGCTCAGAAAATCACATCCTCCCTTGGCTATTCTTCACCAGCTCAGCTATTCCCATCTTGCCCTCAGTCATACTCCAGGCAGTACGACTCGCATTTGAAAGCTTTTACATTTTGTTGTTATTCAATACAAAGAGGTTGTTTATTGGAGAGATGCCCAGAATATCATCTGTCCTTTTTCACCACACATAGGTAGGGGAGGGCAGGAGCGTAAGGAGAGAAGGAATTTAAAGTTGTGTCAACGTCTTGACTTGCCTCTTCCTTATCTGTGCAGGAGAGTACGTCATCTATAACACCTACCTTAGGGGAGGTCAGAAATTACTTTCCTTGTCTGCCACTGGAGCTAGAACAGCAAAGACTGGGTATGAGAAAGATGTATTCAGCCCACAATGCCAGTCAGAGGGTCGTTAAATGGGACTAAGACTTGGAAATCAGCACCAAGTAGCTGTTAGGAACACCTGGTACTTCACAAAGTGAAATGAGTGAAAGAGCATCAAAGACAAGCTCCCAGGGTAAGGGCAGTTTCAGGATACTCTACGCACAAAGGCAAAAGAACCTCTAGTTCCCTGGCTCCTGTTCCCTCACTAATTTTCCCCTCAGTGGAGGACAATAACATACAGTGACAGCTCGGGACTTCAGTCCATGTCTCCTGTATCATTCACATCCTTTAGCTGCTATGATGGATCCTAAGGGGTAGAGAGAACACTGGGACTTTTCTTCCTTTAGTTATGAGGAAAGTTCTGTTCCTTCCTCCACCAAACGTTATTTTGCTATTTTTGTTTTTATGTCAGCATTTGATGTTAATCCACAGGCAACTCTATTTCCAGCCTCAGATCCTTTTCTGAGGTTCTGAGTCCCAACCAGCATTTCCTTTTTCCTTTCTTGTCTGTACAGCTTATTCCTTTTCTTTGAATCAATACAGCTTTATTTAGGATGGCATCTTTCATAGAAACTGCATTCTGAAATGCCTGTGAATAAGTCCAGACCTGTATCTGACCTGTATCTGGGACAAAGTCCTGCAAGCAGTAAATATTGCATGGAGTCAAAACATTCAATCACAATTTGTTTCAACAAACCTCATGTTATTGATTCCTCACCTTTTATGCATCTGAGAGATTTCATACCTGCATACTTTTCCTCTCCCCTCAAATGCTGGTGTTGCCCAGCTTTGTCCTTTTTGCAGCTCTGATCACAGCCACGTGAAATCCTCAGGAAGGAAGATATTCTCAAAATATATGTACAGCCTATATTTGCAATGGGCATTTGACATGCCCAGCTAGATAGCTCCTTATCTCCCAGGATATCCAATCACATTAGTTCTACCTAAGATATTCAAAGTATTGCTTATTCACAAGGGGTTCTGAGTGCTGACCGCAGGACATCAGCACATGTAAGAAGTACCCAGTAGCATACACTGAAGGACTTGTACCTGCCCTGAAAAGGACACTTTGAGCCCAAGCTTGTCAAGATCTCATCAAACAAAAAGCCATTCTGTAGCAGGAAGAGGATGAAAGGCATACAGGTGGCCTCGTTTGTCCTGCTGGCTAGCTTGTGTAGTAGACAATCACTGTCTGCCGCTGACTGTCAGCACTTGCCTGCATCCCTGGATCTGGGGGACCCAGGAAGCCTAATGCATATCTCTGAAGGAGTGGGAGACCCTGCCACCTCCAATGGGTCGGGAGGCAGCAAACACAGCTCAGAGATCATCTATGGTGGCATGCATAAAGGGACCCATGGCTCGGGCTGTGTGGGCTCAGCACTGCTGTTGAGCAGTGCTTTGTGTAACATACATCACTGCTGAGGGATGCTGACACTCACTGTGTTTTAAGTTTTTGACCAAGAGAAATGCTTTATCATTCTGCACTCACACACCAGTAACCCTCCTTTATTAGCTAACGACTGCAAAACTCACAAAAAAACATGTGACTGATCATCTGGGTAGAATGCAAAATAGTCTTAGGAAACAATTATCAAAATGAAGAAACAGCCTCAGCTTCTGTAAGTTATTTTTCTTCTTAATGGGCCTTTAAAAGGCTCATTCTTGCTACATTACTCTGTACCTAGCTATAGCATTTATCTCTTTCCGGTTAGTGCTGCTCTTATTAGAGCATCTTGTGCTTCTCTGTAGACCTCTAGAGACATCCAGCCATTTCGTTTTAATATTATTATCCTTGCTTACAGCTGAATGCAATTGTCCAAGAGAGCAAGCTAATGTACACCTACAGTGAAAAACACTTGCAGAAAATTAAAGAAGAGAGCTGTGGCCAGAGAAGGGAATTAAGAGGCAGGACTCCTAGGATCTACTTCCAGTTCTACTTAGAGCTTACACATCTGGAGAGATTTTTCTTTTTTGCCTCCTTTTGCCTCAGTTTCCAAACTGTTGAATGATCCATGAAGACCTGGATTTAAGGTACTAAGTGCACTCACAAAAAAGGTGGTCTGCAATTCCTGTGCCCCCTAATCATATCACTTTCAAAACCTAAAATGGCAATTCTACCCATCTCCTTCTTCCATTCTCCATGCTCAACTCTTCCTTCTTATAAGTTTTCCTTCTGTTGGGGGCCAGGATTTCTCCTTTTTTTTTTTTTTGCGGGGGGGGGGGCGGAATTTTCTCCCATTTGTTGCTAAGAGACAATAACTACATATACTTACAGAGACAAAAGAAATGGCCAAGGTGGGCAAAGGGTGCAGCTGGCTATTCTCTTACCTTGTGGTTTTCTCTTTGGAGGGGCAGGGATATCATGAGATTTTGGACAGGGGTGAGGGGCTGGGCTTGGCTCCTCTCTCTCTATCTCGCTGTTGGCATTGGAGGAGAATGGCTGAGCTGTTGCTCACTGTGGGCAGAGCTCACTGCCACCGCCGGAGCACAGCCCTGTACTGCTTCTTCCTTACTGTGGGTGCACCATTGCTTGTAAGAGCAGCCATTGAACTGGGAGCTTATTAATGCTCCTACCTCACTGGAGAGGACCCTCACCATCTGCTTTGGTGCCTCAGGGGAAAACCCTTCCAAAGAAGCCTCTCCTGGCTGCCGCTGCCCAGCCCAGCCAGTTCTCTGCCACTGGTCCTGGTTTTTTTGCTACACTGTAACCCTGCACCCCCTGCCTGCCAGGACACTCCACGGCTCCTGCTACAGCTGTGGAGTTTCTGATGCATTTCTCTTGCTACACCGGGGTCTGTTCATCCCTGCAGTTGCAGCAGCTGCTCCAAGATTCCTGCTACAGCCCATGTCGCCATCCAGCCCGCCCGCCATTACCGTGTGAGGGAGACACGGCTGAGCTCCCTGTGCCACAGCGCCCCCTGCAGCAACAGGGGAATCACCGCTCCGCCCTGCCCAGCCGGGAGCCAGCAGCGCCCCTGGCGGCTGTGACCGGAACTGCAGTGAAGGGTGGAGTGCCTGTGCTCAGGGAAGCTCTTACTGGGTTCCTGGTTCTGTTTATTATTAATGCTGTAGTTATTGTTGTTTGCTTGCCTTGTTATATACACTAGTAAAGAACTGATATTCCTTTCCCCCTACCATTCCATGAAAGCCCCTTAATTTCAAAGTTATAATTCAGAGGGAAGGGGGTAATTTTTTTTTCATTCCAAGTGAGGTTCCCACCTTCCTTGGCAGACACCTGTCTTTCAAACCAAGACACCCTCCTTTTTGGCTGTTATGTGCACTCATTTAAATTGCAGCCAGAGATATCTGTATGGATGTTAGGAAAGCAATTCTAACAGGAAAGGTAGTGAGGTGATATCATTTCCCCCTTAATATAATTAAAGGAAAGGAAACAAACATGTAGAAATGCCTGCCTCACAATTACTCTGTGTAACTGCCAAGTGCTGCTGATCCTCAGGCCACGTGGCCAGAAAGGAGGTCACAGCCATGCACTGCTGTGGTTTCATGTCCTTGCCGCTGCCTCTCAGCTATCCTGCCTGCAGCACACCAGTTACCTCTCATCCTTCAGTATGTGGCCTTGCTTTGCTTCCACAATCTCCTGCACCCAGGGCCAGGAGTGAAGATGTGCTGCATGGCCTTGCAGAGTCAGAGGCTCTGACCTTGTGCTGATGTGTACTTGCACTTCACTTATCTGTCTCCCTCCTTGAATATAGAGAAAGTAAGAGTTGTTGGTTTTCAGATGTGTTATGCCTCTAACCACCTACTAGCTATGGTAAACACAATTCACAGTTCACTGGGGTAATTTAGCCAGTGAACAACTTACAGAAACCAGAAGTGCCAGGAAGACATTCTGGGGAGGTGGAAGCACATAATTTGCACTTCAATCACGATGTTCACTGCCAGATAAAACCAGCACGAGCCTTAGCCTGTACCTGGGTCAAAAATGACAAAAGGTTGATGAGCCTTGATAGACAGAAAACAGAGAAAAAAATCTGAGAAGCCATTACAGAATCAAATGCAAGCAGCTGCACAAGCTAAGCCCAGTTCTGTGATGGTCATACACTCACCTTGGTTATTATTTTGTACCTTGTTACTAGCCTGTGATTGGCACCTGTAAATGCAAAAAGTCACCTCAGCTGGAAATAGATGTGCTCTACACCAATTAGTATCTCATCCACTGGAAAATGCAGAAAAAGGCACCGCTACATAAGCTGCAAAATTGAATGCTGGCAGATGAGGCTCTGGAAACATATCCAAAAGGGTCAGGTGGAAACTGGGAAACAGAATGGCAGCAGGAGGAAAGGAAGGCTATATGGGGGTCATCGCTCCCAGAGTTATCAACAGGGGATAGGGTTTCTTGGTGCTTAGTTGGCAGACTTGGATGTGCAGGCATCCTTATATCTGGCGACTCACTCCTGACTTAATGTGTAAGGCTGCTTGGCAAAAAAACACCAAAGACCCAGGGGGTCTTGAGAAAGCTGTCATTTTGCAGCTTTTGATGGCACTAACAGCATGATGTCAAGTCACTGAATGCCTGCTGTAAAATTCAAGCCCTCAGTGAAATGCAGTTTCTGCACAAGCAGCACACTGGACAAGGGGAGGCAGCAAGGTGCAGGAACATGGCACACACCTGCTTCCCACAGACTCACAGCTCCCCACTCAGCCTGCCAGAGCTCAGCTAATCCATCCCACAAATCTTTTATAGCATCAAGCCTTCTCTGCAGGGCTCTGCTCCAGTGTGGTTCAGGCTGCAGAGCCCAGATGGGAGCTCTGGATGTTTTCCTTTCTATCCACAGAAGCCCTTTTATCTTGCAGCTGCCAAAAAGGCATGCGGATCCTGACAGGAAAACAATCAGCAAGTCTATCAGCCAGAGATATCAGGGACACAGGCATGTTTAAGTCTCACTCCCCTTCCCAGCCCTCATCTGCTTGGATGGAGCTGTGTGGCCCTTTGAAGAGCCCAAACTGCTCCCTCACCCTGCACAGTGTCCAGGGTAATGATCATTGCTTGCCCAGATCCCCGCCTAACACTCCGGGCACAGCCCTGCTCTTTTGCCAGCTCTCTTGGATGACTGACAAGGGATGTTGAACAGAGAAGGAGTAACACCCGTGGGGACCCTCGTGGTTTGTCAGTGCTAGAGTGGTCCTTCCCACTTCCCCTTCATCTGCTCTGAACTGGCACCAAGTGTGCCACATCACCACTGCTTCTTGCCTAGTAATCATGTAAGAAACCTGCAATCTATTTTTTAAAAAGGGTTGAGTATCCTTAAAGATGAGGGACTGGGGCAAGGCATATAATTAAAACAATAAAATGGGAAAGAAAGTACACACGTGTTCCCAGGTCTCCCAGTACAAGCTCCAGAAAGGTTATGTAAGGTGCTGCTCACATCCACATTGTGCTGCTGTTTGGAGTTAATGTACAGTCTTGGAGACAAGAAGCTTTCAGCCCTGGAATAGGTGCCCTCAGCCTCTCTGGGCAGTGTCCTTTTCTGTCCAGGAGAGAGGCAACTAGCAGCAAAAAGAGCATCTACTCAACTGTAATTGAAACCCACCAGCTCAAATCCATCTACCAGCAAAGGGAAGGGCTTCATACAAAATGTCCTCTGCTCCCACAGAGAGGTGTCTGTCATCATGAGTCTTCTGGGAGTGAGCAGGAGCCCTTTTCTCACAAGAAGGAAAACTGAAGAGTGTGTGTGCAAACCATGGATTGCCAAGCCATTGCATGGCTGGGCTGGGAGCAGGTCTGTGCAATGCCCTGCTTGTAATGCCAGAATTCCTTCAGGTGTACAACAGGTTTTGAGTGCAGTAGTGGCTTCTGTGTTGTGACTGATAAGGGGAATGAAAATCTCTACAGCACAGGACTGCGTGGCTGCTGGCTATCACAGGACCTGAAGGAAATCAAACCCAATGACCTCTCTGAGCAAGGTTTCTTTGCCATGTTGTCCAATGCTCATGCAATAAAAGAAACTTTTATTTTCAGCCTGTCACAGCATAGCACTGAGATGCAGATGTGGTAAACTTTCTCAGGCATTAAAGAGATCAAATGCAAGTCATTGCAGCAAATTTTGTCCTTCAAGTCCTTAAGCAGGACACAGACCATCACATCCTGAGTCATCCAGCCTCACAGCAGCACGAACTTGCTGTCTATACCTTAGGTTGCTTTTTTACAGTAAATCCATCTCCCTACCAGCCTGTCACAGCACAAAGCATTTAGCAATGAATAATATTTCTGCACCAGTGGGAACATCCCCTGCAGTTTGAGGATGCAAACAGTTTCTTCCTGGCAATCCATAGTGCAGCTGCCAAAGGCTATCAGTCTGAGCTGGAGCCTTGGTGTTATTTTAAGCACCGTTCCCAGCTGCAGCAGCACTGTGTTTGCCAAAACCCTTCCTTCTAGAAAGGAAGAAAACTAGCCAGACCATATGGTGGCTTTCAGGGAGATGAAGTGTTGACTTTTCCCAGCATGTCTTAAGGATAAAATTAATCCATGCTTTAGCATAGCTGGTGAAGAATCTTGCACACCTTTCATGTTCAAACCCATGTATTTTGTCTGTCCTTTAAATTCTGAATGTATATGTCCCTCAAACTCCAGTTTGATGCCAGGACCTAGATGAATACCTTGTTCATGCCTATCACTGAACAAATATATGGAACATCCACTGAGCTGTATTAAAAGCCAAAGGTAGGAACCCAACTATAAGTGATGAGGAATGAGGTCTTTGAGGGACAGGAGACTGGTGTCAGACTGACATAGAGCAGAATGCCAAGAATTTGTGCACTTCTGACTCACCTCTGGCTAGAGAAGGGTGATTAAGAGAAGGGCTTTGCTCCAGGATTACCAAATATTTCTGGACAAGTCCTGCTGCTTTTCTGCCAGACTTGAAAAGCTTAGACATGTCCACCAGGTACCTGGCTATACAGGTAGATGCAGGTAGTATCCACAGAACCTTCCCAGCTGCCAGCAGAGAGGTTTCCCTCCCCATATACACAGTCATTCCAGGACACAAATCCAAACAGCTTCTGTTTTAACTACCCATCAAGAGACACACTAAACTATCATTTCAGTCAATTTAGCAAATGTTTGCCTTAGATTAAAAAAAAAAACAACACAAAAAACAAACAAACAAAAAACCCACCAAAAAACAGGAGAAAGGTGAGGGCCTTGTGTAATCTAAATCACATTTACTCCCACACACAGAGTAAATAAAAAAATCTTTTATATTGTGCACTGCAGCCTATGGAAATGTATGTATATAATAAATGTCCTAATTCTAAAGGTAGTTAAAGAAGGGGTGTAAATGAGCCATGTAGGAAACGCATTGGGAAGATGAAAAGTGCTCAGTCAGCTCTAAGGTCTCCTAGCTTCAGTCTGCTTTCCTATGGCAGATCACAGCAGTCAATATCAGCAAACTGAAGCAGACCCATTGGCAAAGAAAATGGCTGTTTGAGTTTACAAGATTAGATCCCTGGCACTTCAAGTAATGGTTAGCATAGTAGTTCAGTCACAAGAGAGAGGCTGATGGGGATATTGTTCAGGGGCAATTCCTCTCAGCTGGTGTTATTTAGATTATGTAGAGGCAACTTCCTCAAGCACACTAAAACCTTTGGAGAAGAGTAAGTTTACAAAAGGTCTGACACAAGGTTAAGACTGCCTGAGATGGAGCCCAAGGTCATAAGCACTGCATCAAAATAAGGCAGTCTGGATGTGCCATACAGCTGGAGGGGAATCTTTTGTGGTATGAGACAAAATAGGAGTTGCACAGAGCTGGTCAGGCCTCCAGATTCCTTCAGCCACATGGTTTCAGAGCTCTGTTCTTGTGTGCAAGCTTGCTGTCAACCACCCACTGGATGGTTTAGATAAGGAAAGGAAAACAGCTTCCAACACCCTCAGCTGTGCCTTATGCAATACTTAACATTATTGTTGCTCAAAGGCTCTCATAGAAGCTTTTGCTTGGCCCTCCCTAGTCCCAAAAGCCCTGTTGTTCCTGAGCGATATTAGGTAGCACTTACATCTCCAAGACTGTGTAGATTCAAATCCAGAAAGGACTTGCTTAAAGAGCAGGTTATTGCAGCAAATTCCTACACTCCACCAGACATTTTCAGTTGTGCACTGTCCAACAGCAATTTTTAAAAATATGTTCCATCTTTAGTTGGATGGGAAAGAATTTGCAATTGAGATTTAGACATCTGTTTTTCTGATACCTGTGTAAGCTGAGGAACCCTAAAGACTAAATGGCTGTGATACCATTTCAGAATTAAGATCTGATAATATTGATTCCTTACCCATGTCTTTAGGCAGGGGGACAGCGATGAAAGATCTTGCTTGAAATAGTACTGCTGAGAGGTATGTGTATAACTGGTGAGGAAAGAGTGTCTGTCATATCATGCATGTAATTTGTAATAACCAATGCATGTGAAGGGAAAAATACTTCAGGCTAACCCTGAAGAGATGACATGTGGATGCAAGAAGTGTGGTCCTGATGTCAGATGAGAAACCAGTTGGCAAACATGGTTATGACAAGATTGCTCCAGAGAAAGCTGTGTGATTGCAGAAAAGGAGATTGGATTATAAAGACAGAAAATTGCATGGAGGAGGAGAAGGCCAGGACAGAATCTCAGTTGTTTGTACTGAAGATACGAAGCACTGAGGCTGCAGGAGCTGCTTCTTCCACTAGACTCAGCAAAAGCTGAGATTCTGAAACCCCTAGTGGTGTTGAAATCTCCTGGGTCCTCCTCTCATTCTCTAACTACACTTGATTACAATGCTGCACTGCAGCACTAGAAAAAGATAATAATGAACTTTAATGGATTTTGTCTTTGAATATGTGTCTGCCCCACTGGGTATCCAACAGCCTCTGTAACAACAGGCCCTTCTACAATTTGGCTGCTTGGGCTCACCACGGTCAGCTCAAATACAGCTGTGTGGCTGTGGCAAGAGCCATAAGAAACCTCATTATAGCCTCCTCCCTTCACCAAGTAGCCACATTTTCTTGCCCATAATCCTTGCCTCAGCTAAATTATGATTATGGCTACACTTGCCCAGTACTTGCTCACCCATGCCCCTTTCTCCCTTCCTAGCTTGATGTTGGACCTGTCTTATCCCTACAGACTTTCCTGACAATCACTGGACTGTCACTGGCCCCAGTTACTGTCTCTTGACCTGCTCTGCTCACCTTGGTCAGGTACTCTGGAACTGTATCCATGAGGCCACTGCCCTACTGTCACCCTTTGCTCCAGTTCATCTTCCCTCACAGTGCAGCTCCAGTCACAAGTCATTATCAAGTTCTCCATTAGAAGGCACAAGCTTAGAAGATTCTCTTAGCTCCAACTAAGACCTGCAAAATCTGAGGGTACCTGTAGCAAAAGCAAATAGCCAGATGCAACTGCAGGAAGATCACCAAAAGCAAAAATGCCAGACTACTGCAGACAGTAAGCTCTTTGCACAATGAGCAGTTCTCCAACTACTGTCCCAGGACCCCACTGGAGAACATGATGGTGTAAGATGTTCACATCCATGAGAGCTGGTTCTTTTAACACTGGCTGCAATCTGTGACAGGTAACCTCATTCATGCTTTAAAAAAAAAAATTAAAAACTCATGATTTGTTATAAAGTTAAGATAGTGGAGTGTAATTTGGGGAGAAAAGAATAAATTTCAGAGCAAATTTTGCAGGCATGAAGTGTACAAACTTTGGTTATATTTAGTAAAGTGATTATGGTTCTGTTCTACTTTGTGATGGAGTGCTATCGGTTGATCCTGCCTCTTTTCATTCCACTCAGATTTGTTCATTGTTAAATTAATGAGGACTTAAGGCAAGTAAATCACATGCCATTTAATAAGATTTCAGATGAAGTAGCAAAGAGGCACAAAGCATGTTGAAGTCTTCTTAAAAATGCCAGAGCTTTGTTCATCCTTAGTTATGATTTCCTTTCCCTGCCAAAGCAAACTGCAGTGTCCATTGTGCCCAAGCATGAAGACAAAGCTTGTTAATCCTTGTTAAGATACTCTGACATTTGTTATTGTCATGTACACTCCAGATTTCTTCCAAAAGCTTAGTCTGTTTGAGCCTGATAGCAATATGCCTACAAACTTCTCATGTTACATTTAATTATGCTCTTGTTAAGCCTAGCTTTAGTAGGACATCTTCTCCCTTTACTTCCATGTCGGAAGGACCAAGAATGTCAAAATTCCACTAGAAACAGCAGATTAATTAACCAAATTATAAGAGCTGCATGATAGAGGAAAGCCTGGCCTCTTCTCCCTCAATCTGCATAGCCTTGGAAGTCTACTAGAAGTTTTATCAAGGTATGCTATGGACTTTCAGAGCACTACTTGCATTTACTCTTTCAGCATGTGACATCTGAATATAATGTAATACCTGGTGATTTCATCACTTGAGCGCATTCAGAGCTAATGGCCACATATGATTTGCACTGTCACTGTAGAACTTGTACATCCAACCCTTGCCTACACATCAACCAATGAAAAGCTAAAGCTGCACAGCCTAAAGCATCTGCTGGTGTTTGTTCTGCATCTGTGCTGACCCTGCCAGTTTTCATTTAAGATGCTCCTTTTCTGCTAGAAGTTAGATTCCCTTGCTTATAAAATTGCTATTTTATTTTCCTCTTCTGCCCCAGTGCTTTGTGCTCCTGCCATGTTCTGCAGAGGTTGCGGTTGCTGGCAGAAATTGATCCGCCATGATGCACGTAGACTTCTGTTGCTGACGAGGCCAGCTTGAACATTAGGATAAACTTGTCATGGGACAGGTGAGTAAGTTCAGCTAGAAAATCTGATTCTTTTAGGACATAATGCTACTTTGCAGAACATTGCAGGAGGTAGAAATACTTGTTTTAGTTTGAGGCAGTTGAGATTTGGGGAGGAGTGAAAAAATAGTTTGAAAACCAAAACACTGTAATATACCTTTTGTTAAAACAAGTGAAAAAAGCAATTCATCTTTCATGCTATTATTTCTAACAAACTTAATTGACTGTCTGTTCACTCTCCTCCCAGTTTATCACAAAACACAGCACTACAGCACTTTGAATGGAATATACGACTAAAGATAGCCTACCTATGCATTGTTCAGTCCCCCTATCTGTTGGAAAGGTGAAGGATTTCTTGCATGTACCTGCATTAGAAAAAAACCTTTTTTCAAAGGAAATCATGAAATATAAGTCCTTGTAGTGCTCTGTCCTTTATCAATACAGCTACCTTTCTTAAAGAAGAGAAATGTGAAATGATGGCTTTATGGCAGAGAAGAGCAAAAGTATAAACTAGGATTCAAATACATGACCTAGGAATCAAAACCATGTTGTTCTGGCTTTCACATCAACAGCAGATGAAAACAGCTTGGAAAGATCCTTGTTCATGCAACTGTGTCTCACTGAATGATGTGACAGGGACAAAGGCACAGCGTTACAAGTGAATCTAAACCATCTGTTAAATGTCACCATGCACAAAACATGTTACTGCATAAGCTCCGCATCCAGGCATTTAGATTCATATTCTAGCTGGGATATTAAATAAAGAGCAGAAAAACCTCAAGCTAACAGAATAGAAATATTAGCCTTCATAAAAATGGTATGTAATTAATTCCTTGGTTCAGAGAAAAGCCAGAAGGGGCTTAGCAGACAGATACTGTGTGCCAAGACTTGTACTAAACTGAGTTTTTGCAAAAACATTTCAAAAGCCCTATGGACAACCCAGAGCTGGAACAGTTTATCAGGACTGACAGTCCTAGTACTAGTAATAGGATAGTACTAGTTTCTAGTAAAGAAAGATAAACTTCTTGTTGTACTGGGAAAAATTCTGAATTCCTCAGAGCAAGGTAATGCCACTGTTATTCTAAATATCTGCATGAAATTATTTGGAGCACAAACTCAAGAACTCAAAGCCTAAAGACAATCATTTTTATAACAGTTTTATTCAAGTCTGTGTGCTCTAGTGTTGAGACAAGGCCTAGATCAGCATTACACTGTAATACAATAATTTTAGCCATTGAACCAAGCCTGCTTGGCATCCTTGGTTTACAATTTACAGTACATCCAAAAAAAGAGCAAAGAGAAAAGAAATCCCAAAATGTCAACAACTTCCATTAACTCTTTGCTTCACTTAAATATTGTTCTATAACATAAAATAATTTAATACAAAAAGAACTGTAATCCAAATACACATAATACATTGACACAGAACAGAGGAAAGATACAGTAGATTATGCACAAGAGTATTCAGTTGATGTGTTACCTACAGTGAAACAAACTGGACATTAATATAATTTAACTATTTAAGCCCAAGAGGGTCAGAGGCAACAAGTCCAGGTCACAAATAAAGCTTTTTTAAAAAAATGCAATCTTCTTTTCCTCTAAGCTTACTGCTGTACAGAAGTTAAAGGAAGGCTCCAACAAATCACTTAATTTGACAACATTTCATCACACAAACAAGAAAAACTTGGTGGCCTCTGTTATTTTACTCAATTCTGGGGTACATTGCCATTTGGTAATGTAACTGCTTCATTGCAGGTTCTCCCGGCAAAACATACCTTCAGGTGCTACTTCCACAGCAACAGACTTTTGAACACCATAAACAGAAGAGAGGACATACAGAGATCTCCAAAACCAGACTGAAATACTTGAGCTGGAAGATGAATCCCAGTCCTACAGAGTTTGGAGTTCCTTATGAAGTACCCAACACCCTCCACACACTGATTTCAATGCAAGCAGAGACTATCCCATATCTCAAAGGATCAGACATGAGGGCACGATCTTACACTAGAGAAATCTACTCACCTGGTTATTCAGATTTACAACATTGTACCTTGGAAAGTCAGGTCACTGATTTTTGCATCTGGCTTGAAATAGAAGCAGGAGCAGATCCACAATAAATAAGGCAAAAGAAAGAAGTAGCTTATAAAAAGAAGGAGGAAATACATTCTCTGGCTGAGAAATTCTTAGACTTTCAAAGCCACAGAAGAGACATTGTTAAAAGCACAGGTATTTTCCCTGATTTTTCTACCACTGTTGCCTGCTCACTCCACATAAGCCTCTCAATTTAAGTCAGGCAAAATATCTCAGATATTTCCAGCTTGTCCTGAATTTATGAGAAAGAAATCAAATACAGCAGCACAATGTGTTGTGCCGACAGCTGACAGACAAAAATCCTAGAACTCTAGTAAAAGTGGCGGATGTTGATCATTGCTGAACTTGTCAGGTCTGTCCACCAGCCTGGAGGGATGCATTTGTAAAATGAGAAGAAACACTTGAGAACAGGCCTCAGGTTAAACTGCCATTTGCACACACAGCCTCCAGTCACCACTTACTGCCTCTTTACAGCTAGCAATCTGCTAATGCAGAAGTTGTTGCTCTTTCACCCCATGTCAGAAAACATTCTCAAAGCGTACCCTGCTTATGGTTAGAAGTAGCAAATAGGCATGGCATGTGCAGCCATGGAAAGGCCACAAGAGTCAGCAACCAAATCAGCATTTACCCAGGGCCTTGTTGAGGACCTTTTCCCCCAGGTTAATTGACTCCTTACTCTGACAATCAAGGTAAGAGCTTGGTCCTTCACCATCAGTCTCTAGATGACAATCCCCCAATTCAGATTAAAAGAGCTTTGCCCAGCTGGAGTCTTGTGCATTTGGACCCACAAATACATTCCACTGACTTCAGTGATGTTTAAGTATGTGATGAAGAGCTTTCTGAATTGAGGCCTCTTCCCTTTTAACTTGAAAGTTAATTACCCTAAATATAAACTTTTATTACTAGATGCTCTTGGGTTTATGTGGTATCTTCTTGTAACTGCCAAACATGACAGGCACTGGTGCCTATGGGCTTTAGGTAGATCTAGGTAAATTCTGCAGTTCAAACCTAGCCATCCCCCAAAGAGATCTATGTTGCAAAAGAATGGATCCTACTCTCTGCCAAGAGGACTGGCCAAATTCAACCAGTTCAACTGGCACACAGTCCTAAGCATGCTTTTTTACTTTTTTTTTTTTTTTTCCCCCTCTGTGGCTATATTCTTTACAGTCTAGGGCACCTGGATATTATAGCTGTCAAGATAACCTTGAAAAAGAGCAATGGCAGAACCAGTGGAGTAACAACTGCTTGAGATGCAGTGTTAGAAGTCAGCTCAGAGATATTAACTGCTCTGCTCAGATACAAATGCTAACCCTGTTGACATTGTAAGAGCTGCTCACTAAAGCATGCAAGACAGAAGAATAAGCCTACTCTGAGTATCTGGGCAATCAGTTGAGGGTGACAATTCTGTGACATTGACTGGAACTGGGAGAAAACAAATTACCCAAGTTGAGAAGTGGCCACATTCACAAATTCCAGCAGAACTCAAGGAAGAAGCTCTTTCACCTCCAGACAGAGTTAGACTCAAGAAGCTCAGTGTGCAACTGAGCTATGCCAAACAGTAATCAGAGGCCAGGTTTGTTCCGTAACTTAATTGCTGCTAGCAGGATTCTTATCAAAGCTTGGAAAAACACCAGCATGTCCTCCTGTGCCATTATAACCTCTCAAGATCACAAGACACAAAAGATCAGGACATGGCTAGAGCAATGTTTCTTTTCCTCAGACCTATATGCCTCTCCAAGACAAGGAGGCCAGTTTTATCCAAACTCAACATCTGTTCTTGAGAAAACGCTGAATTGAAACAATCAAGGTAGAATGGGAGACAGTGCTAATCAGTCTGAAACAGCATATATAAAATGAATTATTCTTGTCTTAACGTTGAGTGTTTGGCCACGTTGATCACATTGTAGATTCTTACTAGCTATCTTGGTAACTAAAATTTGAGCATGGACAAGATCTTATAGATGTATTTGTAGATGTATTTCTGATTAACGAAGGGCCTTCCTCCTGCCTCCCTCCATGATTATTTTTCAAATTGCTTATTTTAAGCGAATACAACTTTGGCATTGCTCCTGCAGATTTGTTCTAAGCCCCCTTTTTCTAGCTGTGCATCCATCTGACCCATCAGCTACAGACCTAACAGTAGCCCACTTCAAGCTGGGTTAATAAATCCACTATACTGCACACCAAAAATGTGTCATAGTTCCTTAATATTAATTCTATTGGGCTGCCTACACATTATTAGCATTCAGATACAGTAAAGACTGTATTAGGAGCTGATGCACTAGGAAAACAATACTACAAATACAGGAAAACAATCAGGATTGTGTACAGCTCCACTTTAAGGGCACATGAGATTATAAAAAAAGACAAACCCAAAAACCCCCTGTTTTGAAAAAAGGGACTATCATTTTTAAAAGCAGTAGTGACTGATATGAAATCTCCACCTTTTTGTCTCTGGATAATCAACTTTTCCACAAGTTAGAAACCATCAAGAAAAATGACCCATGTTGTCCTTCATTGTTTATTTTGGAGACATAAATATCTAAACCAAGTATAATCTTAAACTGAATAGTTGGTTTTACTTTTCCATCAGGAAATGGCATGTCAAAGAGCCAAATACAAGTTTGCCTCTGCCTTCCCATCTCACTCCAACCTTAACTGCATACTTAAAGCAATTCTTACCAAAACTTAGACTTTCTGCCCATTCTATCTCTACAAATGAGGTAGTTCAGGGTAAAACAAAACAAACCAACCAGAAACTGGATAAGCTGGATGGGGCTTAGAGCAACCTCATCTAGTGGAAAGTGTCCCTACCCCTAGCAGGGGGACTGAACTAGATGACCTTTAAGGCCCCTTCCAACCCCTTCCACTCTATCAAATGAACTGTACATTCCTCAAATTCTTCTTTAGGACCCAACTTACCTATGATGCCAACATTTTACAAAGTAGCTAGTACCCCTCTGTCCTATGACTTACATTAAGAAGGATAATTTCACTGTGTTATTTCCTGCCAACCTCCACTTCCACTTCACCCAGTTGTATCTTATGCTTTAAGCTTGGAAATATTTTAGGTCAAAGGATACCTGAAATGTGTACGGTCTTCTGCCTTATGCTTGTTACTATGGCAACAAGAATAAATAACAAAGACGGGATGAGGCCAAAACCCTGATGGAGAAGTAGGGAGAGGCAGTGACAGTGTGCAGCTCAACACAGGGGTGTAAATGGCAGGACACAAAATGTTTCCTGTGATGGTATTTGGCCTGACATGCAGAGAACACAGTACTAAAAGCCACAACTAGGAAGTCCCTCCAATAAACCAACCTCAGGCCCCAGCAAGGAGACATGAGATGGAAGGCACCTTGGCATACAGGATGCACCTAACACATATATATACTTGAGAGGCTCAAAAACCAAACCCAAAATAAACAATATCCCCAAACAGAAAACTAACAAACAAAACCAAAGAGCTCAAGAAGCCAGTCTCAGTAGGAAAATGTTGTTCCTGATCAGAAAAAGGAAGATTTTTCACTTATGTTTATAAGGAGCTAAAATGTATTTCTTGTATACAAACATTGATGAAGTGCTGAAGACATTCCAGTTGCAAAAAATGGGGTCCTTGTTAGAAAGGGACAATAATAATTCCAGTAGCTCCATCAGACCCACTACCCATCCACCAGTGGCAAGTTACTTGTTAATCTAGTACACACCTCGTAGCCTGGGAGTGACTACTTCCAACAGAAAAAATAAAGTTGATGTAGGTAATTTCAGAAATTGTGTTCACCTCTGAGCAGTGGCAAAGCTGTTTAAAACAGCCAAGCATGCGAAAAACCAAAAGCAAATGCACATTTTAACTGCAGCACAACTTTCTACTAATGTGTTCCATAGAGGGAGCACCAGAATAAGCCAAAGATTCATTTCCATACTGCCTCATGAAACCGTGGAAACAAGGTTAGTAACAGTAAGTTCTTCTTAAGACTGTACTGTTTTTTAAATACCAAAAAAGAGAGAAAAAATAAAATTTAAACAAAAAACTGGATTGAAAAAAGAGGAAAAAAAGAAGCAAATTTGGTTAAAGATCCTTTCTGTCTGGCTAGCTACCCTATCAGCTGGCTGTGCAAACCACTGTATTCTAGTATTAAAATAGTAAACTTAATAAAAAGCATAAGAAGGCATTCTTTCCTATAGATACCTTAATTATATCATCAACCAAGGATGTGACAGTGAGAGTATATTTTGGTTCTTGTATTTGCTGTGTTTATTGCTTGTTTGCAAATACGTTTTAACACATGTCTATCCCCTCACTTTTAATGTCCAGTTTTACCCAAATTGTAGTCTTATATTTAATTCTAAACATGGAAGTGAAGAAACTGTTCTTCAGTGACAGGATAAGGATTAGAAATCTTTCTGAATGTAAATGCTCTTGTTTCATACAACAACAACAAAAAAGCAAAGCCAAAAGGAGGACTTAAGCCAAAAGGAGGACTTAAATCACTCTGCAAGAGATAACCACTCTTATTCACCACAGAGTTGGTAAGAGTTCTTGAGAGTATCTCCAAAATGCATGGAAAAGGATCGAAAGCAATAAGCATGTTTTCCAAGGAGAAACATTTCAAAAAAACCAAAAAGAAACAAACCTATTTACATTAGCTTAAAATTACTTGCAAAAATAACAAGCTATCACTGAATTTTGGGACACAGGAATGGGTTTGGTTCCATACATCCAATGAAACTCCAGGTCCCATATTCATCCCACAGAGATGAATTAGGTTTCAAATAAAAATTAATCTCAAGATAGAAAGGCGACTCAAGGTCGGTGGTTTCCTGTCACATTTTATTTAACAAAACACTCCAAAGGCAAAGACCTTTCTTTACTTGACCATTACTGCCTCACCTTCAACAGAATGAGAGGTATCCAGTTTTGTGACATATTGTAGTAACATCTCTACGCAGTATTGTCCACAATGTCTTAAGATAACAGCATGCTATGAAGAGAAAGGCAACTACTCCCATTCCTACAGGTACAGAAAAATATTTCATCATAAAACCATGCCAAACCAGAACAGGTCTTCCCCCATCAATAACAAAAAATTCACTTTAAAAATACTCATTTTGTTAGAAAACTATTACAAAAGGAGTATTTTCACTGAGGTTCCCTGCCCCATAGTGAATATCAATCCATTGCAATAATAAACTGGAGGGAAAATATGTATAAAAATTTACATTTGCACCTCTGAAAATGATTGAGAGGAGATTAAGACCTACTTGCTGGTAAAACAGACCACTGTGCAGTCTGGAAGAGGCAAGAGTATTAGAAAAGGATCTGTAACCTTTTAATCACCTTAGTTTTGACACAAAAACTTTCTTCTCTCTACTTGTCCCACACTCAGTTTCTATGAAACCAGTAGAAATTTATCAAAAAATTTATTGTTTTTTGCTATTCTGTGCCTTCCCCCCAACATTACAGGAAAACTAAACCGGCTACAAGGATAGCATACTTTGAAAGGCTGACAAACTTCTATTTCCTAAATGAGCACATCAATTACATAAATTAGTGATGCACACTGCCAACTGACTAAACAAAAATACAAACATATTTCTAAACCACAAACATTTCTCTCAGCTACAATCTCATCATTACTATCAGTTAAAAAACTGCCACTTCCTCTTTGTAAGGCCTGTATTCAAACATATTTTTTCTCCATTCTTTTGTCATTGTTTTAGAATGCTCAGGGACTTTCATGTTATCTTTTTCTTATTTTCTCAGACAAAACAAAAGTGCAACTTATTCAGACATTTAGGAAACAATACATCTATTAGAATTTTTTTAAAGTAAGATTTTCACCATCTTCCTCAAGAATACTACTAGAAAGATAGGTCAATGACCAATATTCTGATATTTTTGTTTCCCTGACAAATGGGAATACTAGCAACCAGTAGGAAAAAAAGATTCCTGAGCTGATGGGCTCATACCTTCTCACTGTGTAGTGGACTATAGCCAACCACTCCTTTGGACATTTGGAGCACCTCAGCTCCCACAGCTGGGAAGAAAAAACCCCAACAGATTAAGAAAGCAGAGCATTCAAGCCAGGATGGGACAGATGGATAGAGAGAGAGGTTTTGACTCAGCTTAAACATGCATACAGCCTCTGGGCCTTAGGACATTGGCTGTAAAAGCTTTTGGAGTGTATAAGGTAAAATACCTGACAACTCTTTGTCTTGAGAGCCCTCTTTCTGCCTGCCAGAGAACACCTCACCACCTACTGAAGTCAGAAACATTGTTTCCACAACTGATTCCTCTTCCCTCATACCTCAGGTTGGCCACTGCAAGACAGTTATAGGTGGATGCTCAAAGACTGCCTCAGGTTAATTCACATGCTAGATTCAATGAAGATAATTGCATTGAGGAAGGGTTAAAAAAAAAAGAAAAAAAAAACCCAAACAAAAACCACAAAGCAAACACATACCAACCAATATGCTTCTAACTAGTCTGTCTGGCAGCAATGCAATTACAGTATCTAGTTTGGTAACCCTGATCTGGATCCTTGACTCTTGTCATCTGTCCTACCAAGTTATTTGACGTAGCAACATCCATTTGGTATTAGGCAAGACACTCTTTGGAGCAAAGTACTTCTCAAGGTTCAGTTACATACCACCTTCACCAAGTGATTATATAAAAGGGGGAGAGGGGCAAGGAGGGTGTTAATTTTTCATCCTCAACTTTCTTAAACAAAAGAAGTGACAGAACAACTTGTCTTTACATTTGTCTTTCCTGGAAACTTGACAGAAACCTCAAAAGTTCACTTGGTGAAATCAATTGGCCAGCTATTAGAAAGTTTAGCAGGCTGAGTTGTATCAGCATGACCTAGAAAGGTGGCTTCCCATTTTATGCAAGTAAATGGATTTTAAAGATTTCTGCTCAAATGGAGCTATTTCAGGTAATGCCTTTGCAGAGCAGATGATACTCCCTATGACGTTTATAATGATACTTGTTGGATAGAAAACATTACATTTCAGAACAGCTGATCCAGTTTTGTTCCAGACTTTTTAAAATTATGAGGAAGACTGTGAAAAATAGATTATTTTAATGTCCTTCTATTAAATCCCTCTGACACAGCCTATTACTGAGATTACATTAAGGCTGATTTACAGCACAATCAAAATTAGCAATCTGTTGGATGAGTTTTGTCTTTTTGCTAGTGTCTGGGTCACAAATTGAGTTTTCAGAAATGTAAAGCAAAAGGATGTTTAAGAAATCAACAATGCTAAAGGTCTAAATTTAACAGAAGAAATGTAAGTTTTCTTTAAGTATCTGAATCCTATGCCTTATCATAATACCTTATCTAAACAGTTGTTTCTCCAGCTTCAACATCTAGCGTAGCACCATTAAGGCTAGCTCTGGAGCATTTAATAAGGAGGGCAGCAGAAAGTAATTCTGCCATTAAGCATTTTTCATGGAATGTGATAAACAAGAAATATGTGACCTTTCAAAACAAAATACACTGTAATTGCTTGGAAAAAAAGGTGCACTTGACTAATGGGAACATGCTGGTTTCAGTCCTCACACAGAACTAAAAAGCCTTACAAAGGAGTTCTTCCCCACACATGCTGGTTTTTAAAATCAGGTTACAAACATCTAAACACACACGTTCACTGTGCTGACAGCTGCAGGAAGTATTCGGCTCTACTGCCTTCACAGCAGGACTGGACTGCCCCAACAGGCTGAGCACTGCGCTGGCAGCACTGTCAAAAGACTTATTTGCAACCAAATATCAGTAGATTAGCAAATCAAGCACAGATCTGTACAAAAAGAGCGAACAGACATGCTTTACCCTGCAATAAAGCAGACTACCCTATTACACTCATATAAAGGCCACATCCCTTATATATAATTCCAAATTTGGGGAAAACTGAAGCTCTCGTTACAGCCAGTAAGACATACCTGCAGTGGCACAGACACACTTGAAGTCTTTGTACAGAAAACTCTGAGCATAGGCACACCTTATCTGTGTGACTTCCTCCTTCCAGACAGGGGTCTGTTCTTGCTCCAGATCTAAGAGTGTTTTACATATTTGAACAAGAATAAAGTTCTACATATCTACAGTGCCTTTCACTCAAAGATCTCAAAGGACTTTATACCTATTATATATGTCCCAACCCCTCCCCTTGTGAGGTAGGTATTATTCCTATTATTTACAGATGGGGAAATTCAGGCACAGAGGTTACATTATTTGCCCAGGGTCACACAGTGAGTCAGTGACAAAATAAAACAGAATCCAGATGTTCTGATTCCTCTATGCACAATCCAGCTACTAACAAGCCTCATTTTCAAAACAGCCTTAAACAAGTACCAGTGTGCATAAGAACAGTCTTGGGTTTCATGGGTCACTCCTAAAAGGCATAAGAAAGCAGAAAAAAATAGAAAGAAAAAGATTTGGAAACACAAAACTTACTTCTGCAAGCCAACACATCTTTAAAGAAAGTTTCTGCTAACTCCCCTCTCAAAGCTGAGGCAACTTGACTATGAGCCTGAGAAACAGAGTGGGAAAAAAGGAGACTGGTGGAATGAAAGTCTGAAACAAAAAACCAAGCTGAACAGCTATATCATAAGCCTTCATCTTGAAAGCACAGGGTCATAAAAAAAATAGGGCTGAGAGGGGAAAGAGACCTCAAGAGACCACTGAAGTTCATCCAGCCTACCCTGAAGCCAGGATCAACTACACCTACTTGTTTCCAACAGTCTGGTTCACCTGCTCTCAAAGACCTCCACCAGTGGAGATGCCATGCCCTTCCCCTGCCATCTGTTCCACTTTACGCTATCACATGAGCAAAAGAGGACAAATAGGTCTTAAGATAGCTACTTCTGCTCTTTCAGTGGGGGTATGATGATTCCCAGGCCAGCCTAATGATCTGAATGTATTTCAGAGAAGGTAGTCTCCAGGTATTTATTTGTTTCTGTTCTGGATTCCTTGGGAAAACATCAAACATTGATGTCTGCTGTAGTGTAACATTTGAATATTATTTGAAAATACTGATTAATACCAGGATAGATAACAATATACTTACTGCAAGTGCCAAATCCTACAAGGTCAGTAACAAAAGACTTTGATATGATAATTTTAGCTCATTGCAAATTCAAACTGCAATAAGAGGGCAGGGAAGACTACAGAAAAACCCCACAGCAAAAGTCAGCAGCTCAGAGTTGCCAAGTTTCACCCAAATGCTGACAAAAATCAGGCAGCTGACAACACATCTTCAGCCGAGGCAGCACCATTTGATCTCTGTAGCATCCCTCCATCTCATCTGTTTCCAAAGTGCATTCTCAGTGCAAAAAGTAGGATTGAATCTAGAGGGGCTCACTGCCCCCAGTGGTTTCATATTAAGACCAGAATTCTTGCTTGAGTTCATATGCTGCAGCTTTGTGTGTGTTAAGTTCACTTCTGCATAGCGGAATGGTGCTGTCCTGGCTCTGCCCCTCAGCATCTATGTCCAACAGTGTCCGCTCCTCTGCAGGAGGACCCACCTGGAAAGGAAGCAGTGCAGGCAGTCCAGGTCTCTCTTCTACAGTGCTGCTGCTACTAGCAAAACATGAGTCTAGATTGCTTGGGGTATCAGTACTTGAACTATTGGCAGAAGATTCACCCTTGGCATTGCTGGGTGACACAAACCACCAGGGATCAAGCCGCTGCCGACTGGCTGCAGGACGTGGCCGGGGCAGGAACTCCAATGTCTTGGGTCTTTCCAGTGTGGGATCCTGCTGTGCATTCCATCGTCTTGGGGTTGGAGGAAAAACAAGGTTGGGGTCTGGCAGGCGAGGGACCTCACTGGGATCTCTGCTTGGACTAGGTGTTTTTAATACACCTATCCAAAACAGACAATATAAGAGAAGAGGGAAAAACACATTAGATGTCACTGCTAAGTGGTTCCTACAGAACTTAGTTTATTGTATATACAATGCAAAAAACATATTCAAAGCAGAAAGCCTCCACTTGGAATCTACAAACTCAGTATCTTCAAGATTATGGCTATCTGAAGATGCTGGAACCAAAACCATTAGTGCATTATTCTGGTACCTATTTGTGTAAAGATAACCTCCACAAGAAACTCTTGCAGGACGGCCATCTCAATGAATGTACAAGCAACAAGTAATTATACCACTTCTGCCTTTATTCTGAAGAGGAAAAAGGAAGATAGCTGAAAACCTACCTGTTCCCAGTGCTCCAGTTAAACAGCTACTGGAAGGGCATCCACTGGTTGGGCACCCATTGACAACCAGTCCACTCCCTTTGATGGCTCCATCAGAAGGTGTGCGCCTGTGTCCGCTTTGCTGGGTGTGGGAAGAGACCGTCACGTGTGTGGGAGTCAGGGACTGGTTGGGGTCTTGTTTGAACCTCTCGATCTGGACATTGACCAGTGGGTTTGTAATGGCTGGCAAGGGAGCCTTGACTGTCACTGGGCTGACAGGCATCTCATAAACCACAATCTCATCACTGTCTGAGCGCAGCAAGGACCGGGTGGAATTACATTCGGAAATGGAAGACAGGGAAAGAAGGGTGAGGGATGTGGATGGCTCGCCTAGCAACAACAGGGGATCATCCTTCTTGAAGATCTTCCGGGAAGGTGGACTCGTGCTCCTCCGTGGGCGTCCAGCCCGCTGAAAAATGCTGTCACGCTTCTTCTTCTCTTCCTTGGGCAACTCTGGCTCTTCCTCAATCAGCAGCTGACACTTCCCTGCTTCTAACAGATCAAACCCCAGGCCTGCAGCAGCCAGCACTGCTCCACAGCCAAGCAATGCAAGCTCACATCGCTTGTGGTGGGAGCTGCTACGTTTGAGGCTGTTGGTGGGTGTCAGTTGTGGGGTACTGGTAGCAGAGTTTACAGGGGTGGACTCCTCATTGGCATCACTAGAAGGGCCATCCCACTCTTCATTCTTCTGAAATGGGATGCAGAGGTATGACTGATTGTACATAGGTGAAGGGTGGACTTTGCCCTCTCCATTAAAACATTCACTGTCCTCATCATCTGGAAAGCAAATGAAAATAGACTTTGCGTCAATATAACATTTTCATTGGCAAATTTTATTGTCTCACAAATATACTACAAAATAAGCTTCTCCTTAGAGATGCAACTGTTCTCCTCACAAACATTATTCATCAACTCCCAAATACAGTCTATTGTTTCCAAAGAAGACAGGCTGAGAGAAGGAACTGGCAACACTATCAAAGTGAAAGAAATTAGTGAAGCATTCATCCACTTGAGATTAATTGCAGAACAGCACTTCAAAAGCAACCTATACCTCGGTAACTTCTAGAGTAAATTTATGTGTTTGTGAGTGAGGAGCAAAAGGTAGAAAAATATTAAGGATTGCTCCTTGCAAGTGATGGTGTAAGCACGCTGCACATGTAAATATCATTATTCAGGAAAGGAGCTGAGAGACAGCATGGAGCTAGAGGAGAATTAACAGAAGCTCATTAGCTTGACAGAGGAAGAAGCACAAGCAGTGAGGTGAACAAGAAGAAAAGCCAGAAGGAGAAAGTGGATAGTTGACAAAGAATAAAAGAAAGACAGATACCAAACATAATGAAAACATTGCTGCAAGGTGAAGGTCAGGAAAGAGGTTCCTTGAATGGAAGTGGGGATGAGAATACCAAGCTGAGGGAATTCCTTTACCCATCTCTGCTAAGCTGGTGAATCCTGGAAAAGCAGGTGCAGTTCTCTGGATCTTCCCAAGATTTGGTGCACTGGATGACCACTGTTTGCATCCTTCTACCAGAGCTTTCAGACTGAAAACAGTAGAAGGAAGTGAGAAAATGTACAACACTCACAACCACTTTCCATTCTCCCCTTTTTTATTCTCTATTGATCTACTTTGGGTATGCATGTGTCCATCTCAACTACATAGATCTGGAGTCTTCCCACAGCAAGAAATTTTGTGATATCTTTACAGCACTTTAAAATACAAAAAATAAACTAAAAAGCTCCGTTTCTCATTTGTTACACTGTGGCAGTCAAAAGGCCTCTGCTGATAACTATCAAGCTATGAATGCAGAATAACAGAAGGCACCACTACAAAAATCAGAAGAAACATCTTCTTTGTAAATCAAGGCATAATCTTTTAAAATCTTGACCTCTTTTTGCAACCAATCTTACCATGGCAGGTAAAAAATAAATTGCTCAGCAAGGGGAGGGGAAAACACCTCAAAAAATGTTTTCATGTGAAACACAAATGAACAATGAAATTTAAACATCACACTAGGACAAATAAAATAATAAGTTAAAGTCACTGTAACAGCAAAGCCATGTCTCTGTATTATAAACACCTATAATTTTGTTATAAAGAAAACACTGTATTGAAGTACAGTTAAACGAATAAGTTCTAGATTACGGAAAAAAAGGCAACTAAACTTATAAACCATGTCATTGTTTCTTTTACTTACAGAAAAACCAAAAAACTCCCCCAAAACCCCATCCCCGCAAACAACCAACAACAACAAAACAAACAAACAAAAACCCAACCAAACAAACAAAAAAAACCCCAAAACAAAACAAAAAAAAACCACCCAAAAAAACCCAAGAAAAGAACCCAAACCCCAATCCCTACTGTGACCTGCGTCTAAAGGTGTGTTACCGGGGTCCTGAATTTATTAGTAATCTCTATTCACAGGTTTTCATTATCATCATCCTGCACCAGTTTCATTACATCAGACGTGTCAACAACTTTGATTAGCAGCACAGCTTCCTGATATATCAATATTCAAAGTTTTACTATTCATTTATCAACACAGTCTGAACTGGAAAATTTCTGGTGCCTTTCTCCACAAACTCCAACAAGAAACATCATAGTGTTGGTGGAAAGCCATACACACTTAGGATAGGCAGAATTCCCTTACTAGGAAGGAATAAAAGATCTGCAGATAGTCTGAATGATCTCACCTGAACACACAAAAGTATCGACTTGTTATGGAAAGGACAGAAAACTTAAAGATCTCTTCCAGCTCCATTACTAACTTGCATTGTTTTTTGGTAAGACATGTAATTCACTACCACAATTCCCTTAAAGAGAAAGGGAAATAGAACCATATGTAAGTTACCTCTCATAATTCTTATTTTTCACCAGAATCATTCTGCATTTCTAAGACAGCTTTCCATTCCAGGATTTCAAAAATTTATTATATTGGGATATTTTTTTGCCTTGGTATAAGTTTTTCCTCTGCTCTCTACCCAATAGAGATGGTGTATTTGTCACCAAACTATACTCCAGCAATAGGAAGGCCACAGGACCTAAACTTGATCCAGCACATGATCAGTTGGTTGATGAATGTGCTATAGACATTACACTAAAAGTATCCTGTGCAGTTCTCAACTGCATTGCAAGTCCACCCCCATCAACCGTTCTGCAGTACTGCCCATGCAGTACCCTGCTGTGATCTTGAATCCAGACAGTATAACACTGAACTCTATTTGTCAAGACAAACAACCACAGGGGTTTGTATCAGACATGTCATTCAGTGTGTGGGTCTGTTCTGATTTACTCCCTCCACAGTACACTCAGCTGTGCAACACAACACACCAAATAATGTATGTTGGATCTAAATTACCCAGGTGTGCAACATGCACACCTAGGATATATACTATAGAGATGCATATAAAGGGAAAGCTGGTGAGTGAAAATGAACCATGTTAGCAGTGTGAACACCTCTAAAACTGAATCTCAAAGCTCTTACAATACGGGTAGAGAACTACTGATGAAGGTGAGATTTCCACAGCGCTGGAAAAACATACTCAACTTAGTTTGCTTCCTTTTGACTTTTCAGAGCAATCCTCCCTTGCAAAGAACAGACTGAAGGTTTGCTGTTACTGTAAAAGTGCAACTCAATCTGAACAGGAAGATAAATAGCTACCAGAATAATTTCAAGGCCTGCTACATTTGCCTTAAGGTTATAAAATTTTCATCTTTCCCTTTTATTTTTGCTCCTTCTCTTTTCCTCCCAAATTACAAGCAGAACTCAAAGACCTGTCCAGAAGATTGCTGCACATCATTTTAATTAGACAGTGGTGTGCATTTGAAAACAATTCAAAACATGCTGACTTGGAGAATGTTCCTACTAGAGCAGTATTGCTTGCTACTGCCCTAAGAAAAGAGAATTATTTGAAAGCACTAGCACTAAAATTATATTTCAATCACTAACATAACTCAGAAACCTGAAAACTCCTTACCTTTAACCTAATTAGATTAACTAACCAGAAGGTTGTTACTTTGTTATATTATCACTGAGTCATTTTTCTGTTGCCTCTTTCTACTGGGAAGTCAAAGGCACCTCTTTTTAGGAACGGTAAGATGACAAGGTTTATTTGCTCAGAAAATTGCAAAAAACTTTCCTACAACTATAGGACAGCATGTCTGGTGTCTCAATACCATTCTGTAATAATGATAAGACATTAATGCAATGCTGGAGTGAATAAAAAATGTCTGTTGCCAGGCTCACCCCTATTTAGCTTGCAAGATTTTAAGAGATAACTGCTAAAGGATTTTAAGTCATATTCACTATCACCTTTCGTAAAATTAGTAACCTGTGCGAAAAGGAGGGGGACCATCACCCATGCCATAGTAAGTCTGTAACTAATCAATGCCAAGTTTAACGACAGTTAAAACTTCACAGTATTTCCTTGAGAATACACTGTAAGATCACAACTGAACTGCCACAGAACTAGCCCAACACAAAGCTTCATTCAGTCTCTGCAATTCAGCACAAAACCCTTCTGCTGCTGTGCATATTCTTTATGTTCAAAGATAAATAGAGAAGTATGAATAATCACTGTATCATCTTTTCATGACTGCCTTTACTCGATGTTAATTATAGGTCACTGCAATTCTCACAATGCTATTCTCGAATAAACCTGGAATTATCTCCTGTGAAGAATACATGGAAATGATAAAAATTATGAAGAGAAAAGTCCCCTGGATCACAAAGTCCCATAAGCAGCAGTAACAGCAGCACTTCTGCTACCAGAACAGCATAATGAAGAATACTTGAACATGGCTTCTCTATCCTAAGTTTAGCTCTTCACTTCACCCCAATTTTCCCAAGGTTCAGTATTTGGGTCGGCCCTGTTTAATATCTTTACCAATGATCTGGATGAGGGGATTGAGGGCACTTTCAGTCAGTTTGCAGTGACACCAAGTTGGGTGGAAGTGTTGATCTGCTGGAGGGCAGGAAGGCCTCTGCAGAGGGATCTGGACAGGCTGCATTGATGATGAATCAAGGCCAACTGTATAACGTACAATAAGGTGAACTGTTGGGTTCTGCACTTCGGTCACAACAACCCCATGCAATGCTACTCACCCCCATCGGGGATGAGTGGCTGGAAAGCTGCTTGGTAGAAAAGGATCTGGGGATGCTGGCCAACAGGCAATTGAACATGAACCAGCAGTGTGCCCAGGTGGCCAAGAAAGCCAAAGGCATCCTGGCAGGGAAGTGATTACTCTTCTGTACTCAGTGCCAGCAGGGCCGCACCTTGAATCCTGTGTTCTGGGACCCTCACTACAAGAAAGACACTGAGGAGCTGGAGCATGTTCAGAGAAGGGCAACAAGCTGGGGAAGGGTCTAGAAAGTCATTCATATAAAGAGCAGCTGAGAGAGCCGGGGTTGTTCAGCCTGAAGAAAAGGAAGCTGGGGGAGACCATATCATAGTCTACAACTCCCTGAAAGGATGGTCGAGCCAGGTGGGGGTCAGCCTCTTCACCAAAGTAACAATTGACAGGATAAGAGAAATGGCCTCAAGTTGCACCAGGAGGGTTTAGATTAAGTATGAGGAGAAATTTCTTCACTGAAAGGGTGGTCAGGTATTGGAATAGGCTGCCCAAGAAAGTGGGGGAATCACCATCCCTGCAAATGTTCAAAAGGTGTGGGGATGTGGCACCTGGGGAGATGGTTTACTGGTGAACATGGTAGAGGCTAGGTTTGACTCAACTTTAAAGGTATTTCCCAACCTTAAATATTAAACAAAGTTTTATCTCCTTATCCTGTAATATAAGAATTTAAAAATACTAAAAAATAGCAAGAACTATCTTTTGAGTCACTAATATTTACTGCAACTCTGCCCCCTTTAAATTAAGTCTGCAGTCTGGCATGACCTCTGCAAGGAGGGGTTCATTGTATATTAGCCATACTGCCCTCTCAGCAACATGCTCATGTTTCAAACGCTCTGCAAAATGCGATATCTGTATCGAGTCTCCCTAGGAGAGATTCTGAGCACTACAAAACATCTAAGTTGTAGAGAGAACAGGAGAGTTTTATGAGCAACCACAATTTGCAAGCAACTCCATTCCAGCCGTCTGTGCCCAAAAGCAATCGGTGCTTCAGACTGCACAGTAATGAACAGAAAATGGAAGAGATCTATCCCCAGAATTCTAAGAACATGATTACAAGGTAGAAGTGTTTTTTCCCAGCTTCAGTGATCTCCCACCCTTTTACATAATTAATGACTGTAAAGTGTGGAATCTGTTTTCATTCCTTAGAATGCTATCCTAGCCTTCATTTGTAGAATAGGTAAAGCATAGGCAGCAGTCAAAGAAGCTTCCTCCATACTGTCCTGCCAGTATGTCTTGAGTATCTTAGAGACAGAACATATTTTAATAGATTCAGGCCCTCGTGCAGGGGGCTATACTGCAGGACTCAATACCAATGCACTATGCAAACATCAATTTTTCAGGCATTTCACACCTGAATACACAATAGTAAAAATGAAGATTATAACCAGCTATTTTATTCTCCCTGCTAAAAAACATGGCAAGAGTCAAACCATCAATTTATCATGGGAAATGCTCAAACTCCACTAAAAATGACCAAGCATTCAAATCTTTTAGAAAGCCAAAACAGGCCTATGTTTAAAGCAGCATTCCAGCAATGATTCATTGGAGTCCTGATATAAATAATTCAGATACACAAAGGAAAAAAAAAAAAGCCACTGAACAATAACCTATAGAAACAGAGGTACAACCTGTATTTCTGCTCACTTTTAGGATTAATTAGCTCAAAGTACATATATGTCCTTTTCAAAAGACTGAAGAGAAGATACTTGCTTGGCTTTATCATATACTTTTTATATACACCAGCATTTAAGACAAGAAAAAGCATATATGAGAATTGTAGGAGAGAAGCAGTTTCAGATACAACATGAAATTACAGAAAGCTGAGCCTTAAAACAGAAAACCTACTACAGAGAGTTTTGCACAGCTAAGAAGTTTGACAGCTTACAAATACACCTAACAATATAATAGGAGACAGTGAAGCATCAGTTGCTAGCCAATGAACTGAATGCAATTTTGTAAACTCTTCTGAATCTCTAATATCTCTGGTACAGGAAAGAAGTTTGGAAGGAGAAAGGTGTTTGCAAGTGGATAGGCAAATCTCCTGGGAGCCAGCTCATGACCAGTTTTAAAACCTGGGAAAGAGTCTTCCTCCAGGACCTCTCTTACCCCTCTTCTCCTGCACCTAGCTCCTTGTGACAAAGTGAGCTTGGTCCCCAAGTGCGTCCCTTTTTCTTCTGGCCTCTCTTCTCTTCCTCCTCTCCTTCCTCCTTTGGAAGGACTGAGCTTCGTCCCCACGTTTTACTGCTTTCAGCAGGTGTCACTTCACAAGTGGAAAAAAGAGTGCAAAATGGGAAGGAAAAACAGATACACAAATTAAAAGAATTGGTCCCATGGCAACATAAAGACTAAAATATAGGCAAGAACAGGAGTAGTAACAAAAGTGATTTTCCTATTATTCTGACTGTTTATCAACACGAATCTAACAACCAAGTGCCAAATTAGCATTCCCTAATCCTTTTAAGTATAGGTATCCTCTCCAGCTTTATTCCATCACCAGTTTCTCTACAGAATCACCAGTTTGAAACCAAACACACAAGTGCAGTGATATCCAATACAAGCACTATACATTAGTTAACACGACTTTCATAATTCTAAGACATGCATGTCTGCCTAATTCTGTGTTGTTATGGGAACATTATTTGCATGGCAAGTGCCCTTGTTCTTATTTCCTTAAAACAGTAACTTAATAAACTACAGCAAAGTTTACAGATCTACTCTGCAAATGAGTATTTTTTTTTAATTAACTTGTACACCTAAGAAATATATTTTCTATAGAAACAGCGGTATTTCAAGAACTTGGGTAAGCATGGTTTTAGCCCTGAAGGCGGTAATACTCCCTGCATACCTAAGACGCTCCAGTATTCTCTCTAAATGCATACATGCAAGACACAAGGCAAACATTTTAGGTACTTTCTTTAACAGTCCTGTCCTAGATATGCAATCTTGGCATCTTACCATGTTGACAGACTGCACGTTGCCCAAATTCAATAATACATTGAGCTACTTACACTGTATGGCCCTGAGTCTGGGAATAATGGTAGGACTTGCAGGAGGGCTGGAGCAGCTACTGATCAAGCTTTTCCTTTTGTCCATTGTTGGAGAAGCCTGCACAGTGAATTTATGCTGAAAATCTGTTTAGCAAAAGAAAAAAAATAAAAGCAGAAAGATACAGTTAAAATTCTCCTTTTTAATATAAGAAAAAAAGAAATAATAATTTACGGTAACTTCCAAAGAGCTCAACTTATGGGCTCTATGTAGAAATGAAGTTTTACAGCTAATTGCTATTTGCTCATTGTACACAGAGAACTCAGAACGAAGATGTGCATTCACAACCCTGAAAATGTATCTTCTTAGGGCATGTGTGAAACACACACACACAGACCTTGTGTTGACTGACATCCCAAATTATATCCCTATATAAATCCTTGCACCTTACTTCTCAGTTTCTTAAGCATCACCAAAAATAGGTGTTTGCAGACCTAAAGAAAGGCAGAGGTAACATACACATTTTATCGTAATTTCTCTTCTGAACAGCCAATGTCTCCCAGACAACAAAAAATATAGTGCAAGTCATCATCCCTGATGTATTTTTTTGACAAATTTAAATCTCCATAAAGAATCTGCAGTAAAAATGCTAAGGATTCAGTATTTCTGAACATCACCATCTTCACTGTTAAGAGTGACTTTGCCAACACCTTACTAATATTGAACATTTCTTCCAGAAGTTGCTTCCATGTTAACAGGAGTTGACACATGCACTAGCAATCTAGGGCTTTAATCTCACAGCTAACAATGTATTTTTGGTAAATTTTTAGATTCCCACACAAAAAAAAATCCAGTAGATTATAGTTTCTCCTGCAGCATTATGTAAAATATTCTTCGAGCATGAACTCCCATCATCTTCCATGTACATCCTTTAAAAAATGGTTTCTTTTGAGTACTAACATGATAAACTGCAACACCACATTTTTACAATAAGCCATATATAGCCAATGGCTAACAAACTTGTAACATTTCAAATTTGCTTCTGGCCTTCTTCTTGGAACTTTGGGCAATGCTAGTCACAAGAGCAATAAATTTAGTTTACTGATCCCAAAGAGGCATATTTTTCCTGAAGTACATCAAATCCTTTCTAATGCATAAAGGTCAGCAGTAAGGAACTATCAAACCTACAGGTTGCTCCCATTTCACCTAGCACAGCCTAACACATCACCAACCTGAAGGCAAGCTGATGTGATTGCCATCCTTTAACTTGAGCCGGCTCCTCTTGAACTTCCCCATGCGTTTCTTGACCCGAGGCTTCTCCTGACACAGCTGGTGGATGATGATGTTGAGTTCCCTTTCCAGGATGTCAATCTCACGTTCTGCCAATTCCTGTTCTCGCCTTCGTAGCAGCTCCTCATGGTTTTTCTGTTCAACAGCAGCACGACTCAGCTCTTCTTCCCATGTGCGCAGCTCCTGCAGGGAGATAAAGCAGAAACAAAATGCTACAACCTTGTGACTTGTGGGTTAAGACTAACATGACCAGTTCTGAAGGCACAGCTTCAATGGTTTGTGCTCACAGAACCGCAAAAAACCACTGGTTAAAGGCTCAGCTGAGAGCCAAAAACAATCCTCAAGGACTTCAATGCTTGCCATTCAAGGCCCCTCATTCCAGTATTAAAATTCAGACACAACCACTCGTGACCCACTCCTGAAATCCTGTGTCAAATTCTAGGCTCTCCCATACAAGACAGACATGGACATACTGGAGAGAGTCCAATGAAGGGCCATGAAGGTGATGAAGAGACTGGAGCATCTCTCCTATGAGAAAGGGCTGAGAGAGCTGGGACTATTCATCCTAGCACAGAGAAAGCTTGGATGGGGTGAAGAAAGATCTTACCAGTGTATATAAAAACCCGAGGGAAGGGTGGAAAAAAGATAAAGCCAAGTTCTCCTCAGCAGTGCCTAGTGACAGAACGATAGGCAACAGGCACACACTGAAACACAGGGGACACTGTCTGAACACTTTTTTACTTCATTACTGAGCACTAGCACAGGCTGCCCAAAGAGGCTGTGGAGCCTCCCTCCTTGAGGATATTCAAAAGCCATCTCAACATGGTCCTGGCAAAGGCACATAAGGCAAACCTTTTAATCTATCCCTTGCTGACAAAACGAATTAACTGAAACTGCCCTTGAAATCCCAAAATCCCACTGCGTTCCTCTCCTCCCACCACAAGGACAAAAGAATTCAGCACTTAGAATAATCCTCTCCAGATGGCCAATTCCAGTGCAGAAGGCAAACACTGAAAAATTCAAGTTAAACATCAGATAGATAATCAGATAGATTTTAGTTTAGATGTTTTTAATAATGGCATTGTTACCTGGATCATCACCAGGGAGCTTTGATACATTCTGCTCCATAAGTGAACAGCATATAAAAAAATTTCCCTGTTGCTAAAGAGGAATACAGTACTCAGCCAGAGGGCAATGTAGTTAGTACTGTTTAGCTGTTTGTCTGTTGAAGTTTCTGGTTTTCAAGAACTGTTCCAACACATTTATGCCATGGGACGACAGTTGCAAGGAAATGCCTATCAGCTAATTTATTTTTCCCAAAAGCTACTAAAATAGCTGAATAGAAATGTTTTAAGTATTCTTGTAGAAGTTGACTTCTTTCCTCTATCCCAAAGTCTTCTTTTCCTTCTTTCTGCCTCCTAGACAGAACCTTGAGCCCAAATCAAAACAGCTGCTTATTACGAGTTTACTTTCAGACAAGAGACTGTGAACTTACAAATATATTATTACACTAGTCATTTTGGTTCTGCTACAGTTTTTCTTACCAACAACTAAAGACAATGTCTGTAAGGACCTTAAATTAGATGCAGCAAGCTGTGCTTTCTGCAAGCATGCTTAAAGAAAATGCCAGCTTTTTCATGTCTTCCCTTCGAGGATGATGATCACCATTCCTGTTATTCCTGCTAGCATTTTTGTTTCCTGCTATTTGCCCAGAAGGATTTCAGTTATAGCAGTTACTGGACCCTTCCCCTGGTAGCACTCATGTTTATTATAGTCTATGCATTTTGGTTGTGCTCAAAACATTGAAAACACAAACCCAGCCAAACCAAAGCTGCAATGTGAACTAGAGTATATATATGCTGAAACTACCCCTCCTACATCTCCTGTTAATAGTTTTCATTGGGTTTCTCAATTAAGATGCTAATAGTGAAACAGTTATCAAATGCAATAAACAATCAACTCATCACAGCAATTTGCACAAAGTATAATGGAAGCTCACTACAATATTAGAAAGAGTAGCAGCTCAGGATGTGGCTATTTATTTTTCTCATGATTCTACCCTTGTGTGCATCATAACCTGCCATTAATTCGGGGGCTTAATACAAGCTCCAGTAAAGCACAGACAAAATTAGCTCTGGGATGCACAAAACAGTGATCCCCATTTGAACTATGAAATGGGGAAATTACAACCCAGAGAGCACAAGCAGGGAGCACTGCTCTCTACTTACCTTTTCTTTGGCTCTGAGCTGATCAAACATCTCTTGGATCTCTTGTTTCCAGTCTTCCTGCAGGGAGTGGAAGGAATCTTTGGGCATTTCAAAAAAACCAGACTCTTCTATGGCAGTAAGATGGTCTAGGATAGTGGCAAAGGAAGGTCGTGAGTGTGGGTCAGGGTTCCAGCAATCTAGAACAAAATAAAGACAAACAACTGTCAAGCATCTCTAAGCATGGAGGTCTGAGAGGACAGGCAGTACTTTACTGATCCCCAGTGGCTAAGAGTGGCATACACACTACCTGTGTTACCCCAGCTCTCCCACTGCCCACTTGCACTGACTATTGACAAGTGTGAAATTCATGCTTTCGCGCTTGTACAATATCCAACAGCACTTAAAATCTTGAACTACCTAACTACCTAGGTCTCTAGGTTCTATTGCAATAATATGTCAAGTAAAATACAGATTTATTAATTTTACAGAAGGTTACATCTTAAAGCATTTTTAAAAAATAACAAATAATTTCCTTACATATTTTGCTTGAAGATGCATGTATGTGTTCACAGAGTAGAAATACTATGCAAGGCTTTTGCAAATACTTCTTCTATAATAGTTACACTGCAGAGTTAACAGCCATACTGCAGGAGGATATCTATCAGGGTTTTTCCTGATGCCAAAGTCTAATACTAAGTCTAATACTACTTTTCTCAGAATGGAGAACCTCTCTCGCAAAGCAAACTGGGAATAACTTGTGTGAAAATAGGAGATTCAAGTAAATAATGACATCAAATTGTGCATTTGGAGTTCTGTTTTTACAGTTCTGTTTTAATCTTTTTTATGATTTGAGAGAAAATTAATCAGACATTTTTCTTTTGCTTTTAGAAGAAATCACAGATAAACAAGTTTTTTTCATTTACAATCTAAATTTACAATTATTCAGCCAATTACAAAGCTCTAAAAACACAGCACTGAAGGTAGCCATCTTATCACGTAAAGCAACTCAGTGAGCAACAGTACAAAAGGCAATGTTTTACAGTGATGGGAACTGAACACAGGAAAACAGCAAATAGTATGAAGTAACCCCTCAAGCTACAGACAATCCCCCAAACCATCATATCAAACCATTTGATTTAACAACACTTTTGAATAGGAAATTTGCACTCATTCGGTCCTTTCTCTTCCTTCCCCTTCATTACTACTCTGGCAGAAAAAATCACTTCCTCATTCTGTGTTGTCCACTCCATGTACCAGCACTTACATAGGTTCTTGTTCAGCAAATGTCCTTATTCTCTTTAGTACTGCTAGATGCCTGCACACCAAAATCCCAGAGCAACGAAAAAGAAAAACTTCACATTTATTTGTCAGGAATACAGCTTTTCTGCATGAATGGAAGTAACTAACATATGGGTCTCTCTCACCATAGAGCATTGCTCCACATAGTTACTGGACTTAAGAAACACATTACTGCAGCACAAGGCAAGAGTTATAAAGATGTTCTTAAAGTGTTCTAGACCGTGAAGTCAGAAAAAAGGGAACATGCTTAAAAATATTAGGTGATGTCCTAAAAGACATTCATTCATCAGTTTTGTGGACTGAAGTACACCAAGGGGCAGCTGTAATTAAAAATAAAAATCATTTCACAAAATCTTGCAACAGCCAAGGCTTGATTCTTTCCTTTGATTTTAGCATTACTGAGATTCTGCATTTGGGAGTTCTGTTTTCAAAACTGTGGGTATCAACAGGTTCCATGCTGGAATGCATTTGTGTTTATGGCTTTTAATTTGCTTCTTTTATCAAAATAGGGAACTGAGGATGTTAAAGAGTGCTCTGACGATCCCCTGCTGTTGGCCAATTAGTAGCAATGGGTGTTACAGCTGGACTGTCAGTGCCATAATCCCTGTCTCTTTACCTCAGGTTTTAAGCATGGCAAAGCAAACATGACCCAAAGTAAAACAAAATGCTGCAGCCAGCCAAGTGCATGAATGAGTGAACAGGATAACTAGCAGGTGGCCGGTGGCTTTTCTTTTCCCAGGCCTAGATCAGCCATTATTTGCACTAATGAGGACAGTTATAACATATAACTCTTTTCTGTGAAGAGCAAAAGTTCAGTTTTGTCATCTCAGTGAAGACCACCACGGCAGTAATTCAAAAGTAAAAGCAGCATCAGAGGAAGAAGAGTTCACTCGAGATGGGAAACAGCCTGTTTGAGAAACAGCTTTGGCGAAGGGGCAGAAAGTAATTGGGTTCTTTTGTTCCCATCTTCCCCCTGCACACGGAGAAGCCAAGTGTTCCAAAGCCACGTGGGTGCTCACCCCTGTGCGGCTGGGTTCAGGCACTGGCCATATGCCTCTACCTAACTCGCCCAATAGAGGGCATTACTTTAAATCCTCAGTTAGAGTTAAGAAATCCAGGAAAGCATATCAAAATAAACTACCTGGCACAATATTGAGCTGGTAGTTCCATCAAGTTTTTCAGACACAGTTTCTCACTTTACACTGCCTCCAAGCTACTCTACCTGCAACTCTATTGTTTACTATCCAGTAGGATAGTTCTTTTTTAGCAGAACATACATGAATTTTTTTACTTTGGATTAACTGAAGCCTGTAACCTAAAGAAAAGACCAGAGAAAGGCAAAAGTATTCCAAAAGCAGGAAAAAAAAAAATCCATCAGAAACATTTTCTTCATGATTCACATTCCTTTCCTGAGGCTAAAAGCACCACCAGAGGCCACAGAGTATCAGGTCTATGCTGAGACTCATTCTTTGCTCACCAAGACGATAAACGAAGTTTGATTTCTCTTTATCTTGTTTTCCTTTCTACCAGATAGATATAAAAACGTTTATTACATATAAACACCTAGAAATCCTTGGGAATAGGGACACTGACAAAAATGCTGAAGGTAAGAAAGAGAGAGAGGGCAGGAGAGATGGAAGAAAAAAGGAACAGAGGAACAACTGAAGCTCAGGAGACGTGAAAGTCATTTCAGTGGCCAGCAGACCAGGTCACATAAGTATATCCCAAAACTACCTCACACAATCCTTTCTAATAACTACAGCAGCTCTTAAGACTAACTCCTGTATTTCTTCCACCTCTCCGTAGCCCACCTTGGGCATGAACTACCTCCACAGACAGAGCAGAAAATCACATCATTCTGACTGAAAATATGGGTTGTTTTGGAATGTCAAAGCCACATTTAAACCCTCTTCCTGAAGTGTCAGTAGGATAAAGTTTCATTTCAAACTAATGTTCAAGCAAGATGTTCAAGCTATGAATTTTAAAACAAATTAAAGACTTCAAACAAGACCAAAATATGTGAAGTTTTGATAGATGACAGGAATAGCCCCCCTTTTCCTATAAAGCAGTTGATTAAAAAAATCTCATTCATTATTCTAGTAGTAGACTGACTGTCACAGCACACTAACAGCCAGGCCTGGCTCTCACAATAACCTGCACCACTGAATAAAGTCACTGGAGAAATCTGTGCTGCTAGGTAACAAAACCAACACAAAGAGGCCATGCTCAACAGCACTCTAGAAACAGCACAAACCACACACACACCACAGCTGGCTTACCTTCCATGAGTTTGGCAAAAGGCTCAGGACACGTGGAAGGGATTGGAAGGGCAAGCTTATTCATAGCAACACCATATGCTACTGCAAGACCATCAATTCCTCGGAATGGTACTTCTCCTGTTAGCAGCTCCCAAAGCAGCACACCATAACTGTCAGGAAGGAACCAAAAAAGAGAAAAAGGTGTTTAACACAGTCTTTGTTAAGCAACAAGGTACCTGAACCTGAGAGTTTGGTATACTAAAGAAATTGCAGTTTGCAGGACAAGCTTGTCATGAATGCCAAGCTGGTGATCTGCCCTATTTTACCTGCTTTTTTATTAAGTCTGAAGTAAGATGACATTTTCACCTTTTACGCAAAAATAATTTTTTCTCTGAAACTGGGAACAATCTGAAAACCACAAATCTTCTAATTTAGTTTCAAACCAGAATCTCTCAAAACACCCAAAAATATGAAGAAGGCTTGTTTGGTAGCTTGTGATGTCTAAAAATAAGTAAATAATACTTTTTCAGAATTATGTTGTCATCTTAAGCTGTTCTACAAAATACTACCTATGAAGTTATGGAAATAGTTCCAGGACTGTTTTCCCCCAAAATATATGATGAAAAACACAACCTCAGATTCTTTTTTCTGCTTCTAAGAAACCTGAAACAGAAACTGCTTCTTCATACTTGGTAACTTGACAGTTTTTCCTTCCACTGATCTCTTACCCTCTTCTGAACCCATTTACCATCCATTTTATTCTGTGGTAGTGAACTCTACAAATTTAACGATGTATTGCCAAAAACACTTCTGTGTATGTGTTTTGAACTTGTCACTTGGTAATTTCATTGGCTTCCCTGTAGCTCTTTCAATACAAGAAGGAGTAAACATATGCTCCCTATTATCTCCTTCCATGCTGTCCATGATTTCACAGGCTCTCATACATCCTGCCTAAATCATCATCTTTCCAGACCCCCAAATCCTAATCTAGGCAAATCCTAATCTAGTAACTATCCTGAACAGAAACCATTTCATATCTTTTGTTGACCTTGACATCTTCTGTTGCAACAAGCAAAATCACAAAGTTTTAAAGATATGGGGAGAGGTACAAATGGTATTACTTGTTTTCTTTCTTTCCTGTTAAATTTTCATTTGCCAGTTGCCTTTCTCACTCTTTACAAAATGAGCTAAGTTATCCATAATAGCTCCAATGTGTTTTTATGAATCACAATAGTAAAATTTAGAGCCCATAAATTGCGCATATGAAATTCTCCCATGGGTACTACTTTGTATTTATTATATAATACTTTGTATTATTTATTATTTTATATTATATATATATATAATACCATCTATTATATTATACTATCTGTTCATTATAGTAAAACTTTTCCTCATGTCTCTGCAGTAGATTAATTTTTCTTATCCTGAATAACTTGGTATCACCAACCACACTACCTAACCATTTATTGTTTTTTTCAAATCACTTATGATTGTGTTGAACACAGAATTCTCCACCAAGAAAAGTGATTTATTCCTTTAGTAATTAAGAATTTATTAAATGATGGGAAAAACACTTGCTCTCTTTTCCCACATCAATTTACTTTATTTAAAAGCTCATGATAAAGGATTTTGCTGAAAGTCTTTATAAATCTAAATACAGTATAAGTGATCTCACCACTTATCCACATATTCAGTACCTCCTTCAAGCATTTTCACTTTTCACGAGGTATTATATTCTCTTCTACAAAAGCTGACTCTTCCCCAGATATGCTCGCATATCCACCAGCTCCCTGCTCTTTAGTGCTGTTTCTACCATTGAGAAGAATTCAAGATTGTACTATGCTAATACTCAGGAAGCTCTTTTAAGATCTGCCACCATGTCTGCTGCCTTCCATTTCTGTGGTACCACACCAGCTTCAAGCAACAGATTACAAAGCACAGCTATGAACTCAGCTGACTCTCATGTTCTTGTAAAAATCTTGGGAGTTACTGTAAATCTCAGGAATTTACTGGCATTTTATCAGTCAGTTTTAACACTTCTGTGAATTTTACTTCAGTAAGATATGTACTCCAGGCTTGACTCCCTTAAAGACAAGTTTTCAGCTTAAAATGGCTTTTTGCTCTATTCTAGCAGCCGCTGATGGTTTTTTTTCTGGCATAGCCTTATCTTCTCTGAACTCCCATAGTTTGCTCACCTCTGGGCTGTTATGTTCTCTTAGCGGGTTCTCAACTGTGCTGCATTTGAAAGCAAGGGATTTGGTTTTATGCTTTAAGAAGACTCTCCTCAAAACCCTTTTATCTTCTTTGTTTTATGTTCAACTTGACAGAGCTCAAGTCAATGAATAATTTTCCTCATTTGGATACAGACTGAGCATTTAAAAAGATGTCTTTCAGTAGTCTTTTCTACACTGTCTTCTTTATTCTTTTAAAGGACTTCCCATACATTCACTCAGAGCTTTAACAGCATCCTTAAAAGATATCCATGTTGCGTGTTCCCCTTTTGTTGTTTTTACACAAAATTCCCAATGCTGCCAATAATCTTGAGACTAAACACTACTGTAATGGCCTAATTTTTCTTCATTTTGCTTGCAAAGATATAAAATCTAAGAATACATATATTTGGACCATGTCATACTGTACAACCTTGAAGGCCTCCTAAGCACACCTGAAGATGAAATGAAAAATTGCTTCTCTTCCTACAAGCTCCTTAAATAGCTGCTCCATGAAAGAGTCAGAAGCTAAAATATTAACCTTTTCTTCTTTCAAAGCAACAATTTCCCTCTCGATTTGGGAGTACATTATCACAAACTGTGCTCTTGTGATCTCTCTTCTACCCCATCACATCTTTAACATCCACTGTAACTGCTGTTACCTTAGATGGACATCCTTAACCGTACTTTTCCTACTTAGAGAAAGGATTTCAGTCACTAAAGATCCAACCTTTGCTGCTAAAACAGATATTTTATTTTATTAAACAGAATATAATATTTTTCCACCTGCATGATCTTTTGGTTTTTTTCTTATGTAATTCACACTCTTGATATTATAAGTTATTATTTCAAGAGCATTACCTGAAAAAAACACAACTAGAGTCTAAGGAGTTTCCATTTTCTTTTTGGCCTTCTAGGAGTTATAAAACAGTCAAAGAAAATGCAAACTGAACTGAATGTATATTTGGACTGTCTAAATCTGATTGATCATTCATGTTACTTTTCAGTTTGGATATGATTGTTGATGGTAAAAGGTAGTAAAATCTACCAAAGAGCTGTATTATTACTTTAACACTAGTATTAGATAAAGCACTACTGATGTGCTCAAAGCACTTCTTCTGCAGGGTAACTTTTAAAAGAAAAAGGAATATTTCTGCTTTTAAGTGTTTCTTCCAATGTGACACTAGAAGTGCATATTGCAGGAAAGGTCACTTTGCTTCTGACAAAACTCAATGCCACTATACTCACACTTCACTGCTGAGAATACTGCTTCCACAGAACTGGCGAATACTGCTTTGTGGCACTTGAATAATCCCAAGTGAATAAACACCAAGAGAGCTGCTGAACAAAGTGTTTTCCCATTAACTCCCAAGCAGAAGATTGTGAGCCACAGAAGAAAAAGCCAGATCAGAAGACTTACACAAAAAAAGGCAAAGAAAGAAAGAAACAAGGACCTCTACTCATTCTCAGTGGGGAGAAAGAAAAAGTAATCAAGCTCATTTATTTTTCCAGTAGTAATTTTTGGACTTTAATTATGAAATGAACCATGTGACACAACCCATGCATCCAAGTCAACTGACACTTGTGTGAATAATTAACCATCTTTCAGTGATCCAGTAATCCCTTAAGCCATTTAACATCAGGTTCAATCCTACTTGCTGGATTTTCAGGGCAAGGGAGGCTGGAGGTCTGCAGGATTTCACATGTGATTTTGCCACCTCCCTTGTTAGTCTGTGAACTTTTAAAAAACAAGTATTTTTTTTCTCACTGGTACTGTTCCATGGCATTTGTATCAGAGGCTCCTCTTATCCATTTCCCCAGGTTCAATACTTTCCATGAGGAAGGAATGACCAGCCTAACAAAGAGATCCCAGTTCCAACAGAAACTAGAACATGACTTTCATTTAAAAAAAACCCCAAACTTCATTACATTTTTATGGCTATTAACAGCTGGCATTTTGCATGTTAATGAACTAGCAGTTCCAGGGATGACCCTTCCAACCCATTTGACAACAATCAGTAGCATTAGCTTCTCCTAATATTGCTGGTCAGCACTTATCTGCAGGTACTGAAGTCTTGCCGGTGCTTCATTACACACAGAAAGCTGCAGGCGCCTACAAATGGTCAGTTGTCAATGGAAGTGCTTAGCCAACACTTGATTAAAACAAAATATTCTAATGACAAAAGTTTCTACACCCAGCACTGAATGCCTGAAACTTCCTGATCTGCTATCTTAGCTACGGCTGGCATTCCATTCCTAAGAGGAAATTAAATTCCCAATTATTTAACTGGTCTCATAGTAGATACAGCTTGAAAACATCTAAATTGAGGAACATAGACAACTCAGATGAAGGTTGTATGGTGCCTTTATATTCCACATACCAGTACTACTGATAGTATGACTTTTAAGCAGCACAAATAAAAAAATGGAGTGTGCAGCAAACAAGAAATATATTTAAACAGCCAAATGACAGGAAAATTTTATTTATATGCCTGCTAACATTGCAGTACAGTACTGGATGAGCTGCAATATCCATGCCTCAACTTCACTCCTGTAAATGTAAAGCAAATACAAACATATAAAAGATTTACAGGAAAGGACTTATTTAAATAAAACTGTAGTTTCATTGCCCACTGTGCAATATAAGCACAAGGCTTCTATTGTATACCTAGAGCCTGTGGGTACAGCACAGCAAAATTCACAGCAATAAGTTATCACTAGCACGATTTACTAAGTACTGGTACTATGAACAAGCTTCATAGTGGCCCAGACTCTGGTGATAAATATGTGTGGCCATTCCTCACTCTTTTTAAGCTTTTTGCTAACCCTACTCTAGAGTAAACAGAGGGAGCTTTTTAAATAGAGCTTGAAAAATGTTTTAAAAAGATGGAACAGTCAGTTATGATAAGACTGACTCAGGAAATTTCAGTCCTAGCATGCATCTTCTTCACCTGTCTTCACCAGTAAGAACACAAGCAGAACAAGATTCTTGTTTAAATGCTAGGCAACAGTTCAGCCAGCAGTATTATTCTAATAAGCTTTAAAGAAAAGGTGTTGAAATAAAAGGGTTTGTGAACATTAGAGACAATTCTGTTGATGCTACATAGACTAACTGAAAGGTTGTCAGGCAAAAAAATCCCTATGACTCCAGTGATTAACCAAGTAGTTGAACTGGACAACAGGAGGAGCAAGTCTAATAGGATAATAAAGTTCATCCTGTTAAGAATTTCAGGTTGCATCCTTGGGTGGGGACAGGATTTATTACACAAGTCCATGACTGCTTTTGTAAAATCTAGGGCTTACAATCATTGACAGACTAGTAGTGACTGCACTCGTAAGCATTTGTCTTCTGCATACATGTTCTTTTCAGCTTGTTTAACTATGAATAGAGGTTTTAGCCACCAGAAAGAAAAGGCTTATTCAAAGACAATACATAGAAGTTCTCTTAATGGTGATGACTCTCTGTTTAAGGGAGAGTTTTGTGAGGAACTCAACCTCTTTTCAAGGGAAGACTAGTAACTGTAACAAGAGAAAGTGATGAAGGAATCTTAAAAGCAGAAATAAAGTATTCTGAAGAATGAACAAAAATTTCAGTTATTTACAGTCCTTAAGTGATTCACAGTCGTTGAATCAATGACCAAACTGGTACTTTTGCACAGGTATAAAAGCACTTGTGCTCCCTTCATGAAAATCACCAACCAACTGAATAATTCTTAATTTTTTAAAAATGAATTCATACTGGTACAGAATATCTACTGATCCGTTTGTAGCATGCCTGGAATAATAAAGTTATAATTATAGGAAAATTGTTCCCTGCTTCCCTTCTCCCTTTCCCTCAGGTTATCCATAAAGGCCCTTCCTGGCACTCTTTCAGAGAACCTCAGCAAGCTCAGGTTTGAGGTTGACAAGCTGTGCACAAACCAGTACTATATCACATGCACGGAAAAGGTGCACAGCTTTAATATTTTCGTTTCTGCCAGACTTCACTTCAAATGAAAGCCTGGTTCTTGCTCATTTTGTCTCAGATTAGTTACAGGCTACCACATTTACTTACACAGTTAGAATTTTATCCACACTATTAGAGTGCAAAATACAAGCTCACAGACTTATCACAAGGCAATACATTATCTATTCAGCAAAACTGGACAAGGAAAATGAAAATCTCCACACCAAATAGCTGCCAGAACAGCTAGACAAGTCTACCAGCTGGGCTATTTGTTTATCCTGACAGGTTTTACAGCATGCACTCACTTGTGGAGGAGCATTAGTGGCCAGCAACAGAATCTTACTGCTATGAAGACCAAGATCCTGACATTTCAACACCTTTTTCTCAACAAGAAAATCAAAATTCTCTCTATTTTGGATGTTCAGTACTAATTCTAAGTCATCCAGCATCCAGAAAAGTCACTGACCTGGAGCTATTTACCAAATTCTGTATTTATCAATCCACTTAACAGTGGTATTCAAACTCAATTTCTGGAAGTATACAGGCCAACCCTTACACTCCTCCCCACCAAGTTAGCTCATTCACAAAAAATTCCAGTGCATGAATGAAAAACACAATATATACATGCAAGTTACTATTTATGGATTACATACTCAGATGGACCCAGATAAGAGATCTGTTATCCTATATGAAAGACTAGATGGGTGGGAATAATTAATACAATTATTATGAAAGTGAAAAACATAGTATACAGATTGAAACAGCAAGGGGAGTTCAATTAAGTACAGTGTGTTTGTGTACACATACATTAGTGACAGACTACTACCAAAACAAAGTATTTCAAAATTATCTTGTATGTAAAACAGTAAAAAACAAAAAAATACTTCTCAGATTGTATTATGGCCTTTGATTATGTCAGTCAATAGCAAATTAGCACAAAAAGTTTGGTTTAGATAAAGCAGAGGGGATTTGGATTATGAATCCCAAAATAATCTGAATGAAAACTTACAGAACAACAAAAACTAAGAGGCATGCAGTAGCTGGTCCACCACTTACTTTCTACAGAACAGTAAGTCTGAGATAAGTCTTGACAGATGGTAAGCTGGTGGATAAAGCTTAAGACCTGAATTTTAATATTTGGTTCACCATTACTCATTCTTAACACACAGAAGAGACTTCCTGGCAGGTCTAGTTACTCTTCAGTATCCAATCACTTAATGCCAAATGAATACCTCCAAACATCGCTGCCCTTGGAGAACATAGAGGAGCGGATGACCTCAGGAGCCATCCAGGCATATGTCCCAGCTGCGCTCATTTTGGTAGTTTTATGCCATTCCCTGGCCAAGCCGAAATCCGTGATCTTCAACATCTTGTTGCTCAGATCTCCATTTTCCACCTTTTCGAGTATCAGTACTGGAGAAAAGGGGGGAGGGGGGAATAAAAGGTATGCAGAGTAAAGCTAGTATTTATGCAAAAAAGATTTACTTGGAGATCCCCAAATTCCAAGATTTTCCCTGGCTTTTCTTTATTCAAACATACCATACCCTATTACAGGTTATTCCAGGTTGATCCCTTTACCTGACAACTGAACCGTTCTCTAGCAAATAACTTCAAATTTAACCAAAGTACCAAGCCCCAGAGAAGAAATACGTAATAACATAATTATTTAACCTAGTGCCTAGTGTGCTTCTGTATAATGCTCTGCTAAGAGGAAGTGAACCACTGTAACTTCTAGAAATCCAGATAAGGGAAGACATTTCCTAATTAATCCTCTCCCAGCAAGCCAGTAATAGCATCTTTTTCTTGAAGGGCTTAGAGGACTTTTTTTTTTTTGTAAATCCAGATACAGACATAGGCTGGATATACTCTTCATGTAAATGTGTTAGGAGTAGAAGCTCTATGCACATTTTTTTTTAAGTCACTATTGAAAATATATATTTTTGACCGGTAATAACATGCTCAATTTCAGAATGCGCATAGACCCTCATAAACATCCTCTGCCATCATTATTAAACTACTTTTTTCTACCCTGTTTCAGTGGCAAAGGAATAATACCCAAGAACTTTAAAAACACCTTGATGCAGAACCCAAGAATGCTGTGATATATGACATATTCCTCTGTAGCTGGAAAGCTGTACTGTTACACCACCAAGTGTAAACCAAAGCCTGCAAGTATCCACTCTGCTTTAGCAGCAGCTCATTTCCTCTTTCTTTATCTTAATGCAAAGTGACCACATGAGTTGCACCCACAAAGCAACATAAAGCAACAGAATATGAGGGCACTAAACTTCCATAACTAATGGAACCATAAGCCCCTGAAATGCTTTTAAGTCACTTTGTAAAGCACCACAAAGAAAAAAATATTTGTATTACTATTATTCCAAAGACTTCACATCAAAAATCACCAAGCCAGTTACACACCATCATTATGCAGCTACTCTGTTTTTAATGTCATTACAGACACTTCAGACAGAGGTTCTCAGAAAACATGAGGATGTTTTTCTACGGATGCATCAATTGCAAAAAAGAAAATAAAACAAACAAAAAAGCTCCCCATAACCTCCATAATCAAACAATTGTGGATCATAACAAAACCTATAAAACGCAAATGTGCTGCAAAAATTACAGAAAATAATCTTCAGGACCATTTTCAGCAGTCCATAAGAAGACTCAAGTGTCAGCCTCAAGCTAACATAGTTTTATTTCTTTCTTAACTGGGGGAGTATCATTCTTTCCAGTAATTATAAAATGGAGGTTCACAAAAAAGTAAATCAGAAAGTGTTATTTGAAACCCTCTGCATTATAACTAACACACATTTACAATGTTAAAATATTGCTCTTAGTTTGATAATAAAGAAATTATCTGTTCTTTGAAAATTTAAAAAAATCAGTTACCCTTTTACAAGGCTTCAGAATACACAAAGTACTACTTCAAAGATTTTTGTGGGGCAACTCAAGATATGAAGAGATTAGACCTATGGTTAAGCTGCTGGTTCTTGCTTCTTTAGCAAAATTTCCAACGTGAGCGAATGCTCCATGTTCCCAATCACAGAGAAAAGAGATTGAGGCCTAGAGTTACTGTTCTCTTAATTTTGGCAAAAGCATATGCATTTTTAGAGCAATACTTCAGTGCACAACAGACTCACCACAAGAAACCAAGGCACAGAAGGTGCTTTCCTTTGGGCCTCTTCTTTCTACTTCTTTTTACTTTAAGCCTAACTTTTTACTTCTTTCTAGCAGATGAAGAAGTGCTACAAGAAACTGCTAGCAAGTCACCCATTGATTGCAAAGTGAAAAGCTTCCTAGAATGTACATAGTGTTTCTTTTTCTAGCTTGTACCCATTCTGCCTAAAGAACTGGCAGAAGAGCAAAATGTAATTTTAAATTTAAATGCAGTAATTTAAAGATGTACAGTGATTTTGCAAAGTTAAAGTAAAACTTTGAGACAAGAAAGTATGGGTTTAGAGAGTTTGGGGGTTTTTTACTTTCCTCCATAATCACAATGAGGAACAAACAAATTTATTGTTCACAGATCATATTCTGTCTGAATGAACTCAAAAGCAGGACAGAGCACCATATGTCACAGCTGACACATACTTTGCACATACCTTCTTGGTAAGAGGTTATTTAAATCTAATTACCTTGATTTGTATTAAGTTCTAACAAAATAATTAGTACTTATGTAGATCTTTTTATCCAGAACTTGTTCTTTTGTTAGCTGCAGGGTAGTAAAGTAAAATTACCATGACAAAAGACCACAGAGAAAGACAACAAAAGAGATGGATTTATTGTAAGTCTTTGATTCCTTAGTTACATCCCTGGCTTTTTCTATTTCCTTGTAAAAACTGCTTGGGATACTAATCTTGCAATCCAAATTTTTTAAAATTAATTTTAAGAATGGTATCTCTTTACAGCATCTGTTTCAGTTCTCTTTATTGTGTTATTCAGTATCAACAGGCTCACTTGGAGTGAGCCAGGAGTCTCCCTTGCCCATCTGTCAGATTTTTAAACCAAAAGCCTTGACTCTCCTCTCTTGTTTTTGCCTGAATTTGAATGAAGAACTTGTAAATAGGTGAAATATTAATTCATTTCAGTCTTCTCCTCAAAAAAATCTTTTATGGAGAACACACAGAAGGTTGCTAGGACACTGCAAATGCATTTTGCTTATGCTAATCAACATGGTCTCATTTGCTTTTGAGTTTTACCTACAATCAGTTATTACATCTTGTTCAACACTCTCAGTGCAAGTCCTCTTCTGCAAGTTCTACTTCTGCACTTGTATTAGTCCATGACAAAAAACGAGATACATGAAACACACATGCAACATGCTCTCTACACTTACAGAATTAATGTATTTTCCCCTCTTTAACAGATTTCATCACTCAAGACTGAGATAACAGTGGCCAGATGATCAACATCTGGCTTAACTGTAGAGTTTGCATGGCCAGGTTTTGGTAGTGGGAGGGATGGAAGATGCTAGAAGCTTTCCTCATGTCCAGCAGAGTCAGTCCCTGGTGGTTCTAAGATGGATGCACCACTGGCCAAGGGTGAGCCAATCAGAAGCGATGGTAACACCTTTGTGACAACATATTTCAGAAGAAGAATTTAAAAAAAAAATAGTTACTGTGCAGATGCAATTGCATCAACAGAAGAGTGGAGTGAGAACATGCGAGAAGAACAACTCTGGAGATACCAATGCCAGCGCAGAAGAAGGGGAGGAGCTGCTCCAGGCTCAGCTTTCTCTGCAATCCGTGGACAACCACATGGATGTAGAGATCCACTTGTACCACATGCGGGAGACCCACGCCAGAGCAGGGGGATGCCTGAGGAGACTGTGACCCTGCGGCAGGCACATACTGGAACAGGTTCCTGCCAGGGACCTACAGACCTGGGGAAAGGTTTCCTGGCAAGACTTGTGACTGCATGGGGGCCCCATGTTGGAGCAGGCTGTGCCTGAAGGACTCCACCCCGTGAAGGAAGAGTGCAGAGAAGAGTGACCCATGTTGCAGCAATTTGTGGAGTTGTTGCCTATGGGACAGACTCATGCTGGAGAATTCCCTGGAGAACTGTCTCCTGTGGGAGGGACCCCACACTGCAGCAGTAGGACTCCTCCCCCTGAGCAGCAGCAGGAACAATGTGTGATGAACTGACCATAATCCCCATTCCCTGCCTCCCTGTGCTGGTGAGGAGAGGAAACAGAGCTGGAAAGGAGGGAAGGTGGGTTTTTCTTAAGGTCTTTTACTTCTCATTATTCTGCTCTGATTTTTTAACTAAAAAGTTCAATTGATATTTCTAATTCAAGTCTGGTTTTGCCTGTAATGGTATTTGAAGAGTTCTCTCTCCTGGTCCTTATCACAATTCATGAACCCTTTGTTATATTTTCTCTCCCCTGCACAGGTACAGAGTGGAATGACAGAGAGGCTTTGGTGGGTGCCTGGAATCCAGCCAGGGTGAACCTACTACACTACCACAACAAGTTCAGGCACAGATTTAGAGCATTTACACCAAAAAACAGCTAATATTCCAAGGAAGTAATCTCAATCTTGTCTGCTGATTTTAAAGATCTGAGAGTGATACAGAGGTTTAAAATAGGTATAAAATTTAATAGAAAATCTTTCACATTCCCAGCCTTCAAAAGAGAGACCGTTTGACAGCAAAGACACCGAATCTAGTGCGGAAACAACCAGGGAAGAATGAGATCCAAACCAGCAAGAACATGAAGGATGTGTGTCAGCTTGTTAGGGGTGGATCAGCCTGTTTCAGCAGGGCCCACGCTGGAAATCTCTTCCTGTGTGCATGCACAGAGCCAGCCAAATTGTAGATGAAGGTCTGGTACTACTGCTCCTCTTTTTCTTCTGTAGCACAAGCTAAAAGCTGATCTTAAGTAGCCTGGTAGGAACTAGCAGTGTGCAAAAGGGACTGGTGAAGCAAATCAGGTATTACAAGCATATTCAGACAGCTTTCACCATCCTAATGCTAAAGCAAAACAACTTAATATAGGAAATCACCATCTTCTTTGCATACTATGCAAGTGCAAAGGAAAGCACAGTGGCTTAAAGTAACATTAAAATGGTTAGCAACCTTGGGTGAAGTGTACCATGCATGCATGTCTTTACAGAGTAATAATCCATTAGTGCTCATGTATGTTTTCATATAATCCTGAAAGACTTGGAACTTATCCTCTGGAAAATAAGCATTTGACAATGAGAAATTAATTACAGCTCACAGAAATTCTGTTCAGCAAGACAGCTCTTCAATACCTTCATGTGTCCCCAGCGTAGAATGAATATGATCAAATTTGGCTCAGTATCTCTCCACAAGATCTTCCTTGTATCAGGCAGTCATCCAGACACATATGATTTAGCTGTGTAATTTCAACCATTAAGAGTGTAGTAAGAATTTTATTACCACATGGACTTTCAAGGGTCTTTACTGACCCTTGATTTGACCCCACTGTTTTATCCCTTGAGAACTAGGCAGACTTCAAGTGTTGAAAGACAACAGCCAATCAAGGCACGTTAGAGAGCTGAGATATAAAGGTAGAAATTAAATAATGGGCCTCCTCTTATCTAGGTTATGATGAGATAGTCCTTTTTCTTTGAAATGAAAATGTTTACTGAGCTTCCTCCACATTCTTCAAGGATATCTTTGGTGCCTTGCAAGAAGCATCAAGATATTTTCTTATCAGAGTCTTGTGAAAAATTTCCTAATTTGCCATCATTATACTTTCAGTACTTTTTGATAGAGGTTTCCATCTGTAAGATGCTTTGACTTCTGCTCTGGCCAAAACAAGTTGCAGTAACAAAGAGGAAAGGCAGCACTGCATGACATGCCAGTTTCAATCCGTACAAAGAGTGACGGGGTGTTAACTCTTTAAATGCTGATACCATTTAAAGATGGTTTCTTACTTAATATGGAAGTGAAAGAACAGATGATGTACCCAGGACCCTCTTATGCTTGTCTATGACTTGAGCTAGCAGCTTTTCTAGCAGAGTTGAAAGTGATAGAAATCAACTTCTTGAGGTCAGGTGAAGCCAATTTACCTTCCCCAGTATTAGCACCATTCTGTATGTACATTAATAGCTAGCAGGCTTTCCACAGATTCCAGTATCAGTCCTACTGAAAGTCATTAAGCCTGTGGAAGCACCCAGATCCTAGTGCTAACAGATCTCAAAGGTTTTGATTCTCAGTTTCATGAGCCACAGTTGTGTATCAGCGGCTTCAAGAAGAATGAGGATTTCTTTTCTAGAGCCATGCTTTTGTTGCTTAAATAAAGATCTGTACTGAAAACAAACATCACAGGAACAGATCCACTGAAGTACAACTGACACAGTGTTATCTGACACTGAGTCAGCTCTTCCTCCTGTTCTACCGAATTCCAAATTATTATGCTTTACTAGAAAGACAAAAAACATCTGCCTTAGTATTCAAAGGAATACAAAAACCAACTTGGTTAAGATTTCTAAAATGCTATCATATCCTTCAGCCTTCACATAGTTCCTACTGCTGGATCTTCAGTTATGTTTCATCATCACAAGTCACTATGGAGATAAATGCCTTTCAGAAGGAGAAATCACTGCAGTGAAAATACTGACACCTGCAGCTTCCAAATTTGGTTATTAAGGACATTGTGTACGGTACCAAAACCACTGGTTAGTTCTAAGTGGCAAAACACAGGACCAAATGATCAAATGTATTCTGAAGGAATACAAACTGAAATTGCAAAAATTAACAGTTTAAATGCTAGCCAAGTTACAACTCTGCCATAAATTAGCAGATAAAAATACAGAAGGTTTGCCCTGGAGACAAGTAATAAATATTTCTATAGAGATGAAATTTTGTCTTGCATGCTTGCAATAGACACACACCTGCCACAGCCTCACATGTCCAAAAGATGAATGTCTTCTCCTTCCCATTCTCCCCCCTCTACTGCCGTGGATCATTACCATGAAAGCTGGCTTACATGAAACCAACTCACAGCATCTCAGAAGGCAGTCTTCCCAGGCTCCAAACAGTCAGAGAAAGGACAAAGCCTCTACAGAAAGGGATTCCAAGCATAAGTCTAATATACGTGTCCGAATCACCCTCCACAGGAGCTTGTCATGACCAGAAGCACATCTGTGCTAAGTGCTTATTCAAGCCACACAAATCTCTGTGGTCTGGTACAAGCAAGCTATTTCAATTACAGAAGTTCCCCTACAGACAAAATGTTAGAGAGACATCTGGTGAAAACCAATTTACTTATTGTTCCAAGATTACCTCAGCGGTCTAAATATATTTTAAATTAAGTTGTCAGAAATATATTGTTCTGTTAGTATGACAGCTAATGTAAGCCAAACTGGTACTACTGTAAACTAAATCTTAAGTAAAACTGTCCCTTTGCCCACAAAGGCAGCTGAAGGTCATTTCTCATTGTATCTTGCACCGTTCACCTTAATAATCATTGAACCAGTTGAAAAGTCAATGGTGAACATCACTGACAAACACCCAAGGCTTTAATGCAAGTCAGATGTCACTTCCAGATATTATACAGCTGTGTTTTCACTACTCATGTATCTATCAGAAAGACATAAGAGCAGATATACAGATACACCAAAACAAGATAAAGATGGGGGATAAAGACGTATAACCTTTGAGGGGCATAAAGCTATATGTCCTTTGATCTACTTGTACCTATGTTTTAAAAAACCCTTAGGGATTGAGTAAACCACATCTAATATGTATCACCTCTACCTCATAGCCACTGCATTAGGAACTTTAAAACTACTGAGCAAATTTTGTTTTGGGAATATTTCGAACTTTCCTATAGTGTTGCAATGCAAGTAACTGCATTGTTGATATACTCTTCATTCTGCTTAACCCAATTTATTTGTATTACAGTGCTTTTCCTCTTTCCAATTATGCTAGGAGCTTTAAGTCTGAATCTCTTTCCGTCTGACAGAAAATACACATTTCTATCCCTTTCCTTTAATTTTCTTCTTCTTAAACCCATCTACTCTCCTTCTAAACATGCTTCTCTATCCCACACAAACAGAAAAACCATCTGCAGCAAATCTTCCAATCCGATCACTAAACCAAACATAATGAATCTTTACTTAGGTTTCAAGTTGGTCACTACAAACCCTCAGTCATATACCTCCTTTTAATCCAACACTATACTACTTCCAGTTTGCACAAGAAAGATAGTTTAAAGAGGCAGATTGCTTTCACCAAAGGAAATTTTTCACAAGGTAAATTAAGAAAAAATTTGGCAACAAAATTAACAGCTGCTGTTTTAATTCTCTGTTCTGCTCACATTACACCAGCAGAACAAGAAAATGTATTATAACCCCCTTTCACAAACTGATACTCCCCTTGGAAGGCACTGTCCGATTTTTGCTTGTTTCTTTCAGAATGGTTGTTTTCGTTTTCAGATACACTTTTGGAAAGCATTCTTAGCATCCAGTGGGCCAAAGCAATGGGGAACAGCTAGTAAGGAAAAATAAACACTAACATATTCTGATCCAGTTGCTAGCAACATCCAAGAACTGGTGGAAAATGGCTCCTCAACTGTCAACATTAAGTATCAAGGCAGCAAAATAGGGTCATAATTGCCTTTTTCTGGTTTCTAAGCCTAGAAAAAGGATTAGGTTAATTTGCATAGTTTAGTGCTGAACAGAATACTCCTTTGCTTTGCTTGTGTTGCAAGCTGACTCATCACTTCAGAAGCAGAACATTCAGGAAGGAATTACTACAGTGTGATCTTCCACAGCAAAAACAATCCACTTTTATCTATCAAAGTAGAAGAAAGGAGCTGCTGCCTACTGCACAAAATAGTATGAACAGCCAGGCATACCAAAAGCTTGCTTCAGCTTTTTCAACTATTCTGCTGTTGTATTCCCAGTTTATCTGGCACACAGCCCACCAAGAAAATAAAGAAGTTCCTGACTTAAAAGACGAAAGTTGGTAACAACAGTACCAAGGAAATCAGGATTACCCTGGAATTCCACCACAAGAGTTAACCACCAAAGTGCCCATTGCCCCTGCACTTCACGACAACAGCTATATCAACAACTTCATGCTCCATTTCCCAGTCCAGAGAATGTGTATGTGAAATGTGTATTAAGAAATGTGAAAAAAAATTGCAAAAACATCGAAGACAGTCTCTTGGATGGTCCAGCTCACTGTTCACACCAAGTCAATTATCTGTGTGTGATGCTACTCAATAAACCTGGCACACAAGAATAGAAAGCTATTAGGTAATGAATGTCAGGCCTGATGGAAATGGTCACAATAATTAGGTGAAGGAGAAATACAGAAAGAAATAAGAGCAGGACTGAGCATAATGAAAACCAAAAGCACACAGAAAGAAATATATAAGGAATAGGGTTAGAAGACAAGGAAACTTGCTGTGGGGGGAAAGAGCTGGATCTGTTATCTGTAGTACACCAGAATATAATTCTAACTTGATGGATGATTGCTGGCTTCATACTTCCATATAACTTCTCCCCACTGGAAACAATACAGTCAGATTTTAGTGCCAGAGTAACTACTATTCTTTCATTAAAATACAATAGTTCTAGGCAGACCTTGAAAAAAATTACTACCTAGTGATAAAGCAACATTAACTCATGTATTTTACTGTTATTTTTTAAGCTTTATCAATTTTTCATAGAGACATGTACCACTTAATAGTGTTTCTAGCATGCTAGGGTGGATATCAGTGCTTTGAAACAGGTTGGGAGAACAAAGTATCAGAAGCTCTTTTGCCACAAATGTAAGGAAAACTGACTATAAAGAGACTTCAAGCAAGCCTGAGCTTAAAGGGAGCTGCTGCACCTGGATACAAAGCGGGTGGTGGATGTCCCAGGAGAGGCCCTGACTGCTGGCTACCAAACAGGCACAACACCTGGATGATGAAGAGCTGAGAAGGCCTGAAACCCTCAAAGGTGCTGGAAATACCCAAACACCTCTAAGTATCAGTGCACTTGAGCAGTTCTGTTTCAGTCTCCACCAACATTAGCACTACTGTGGGTCAAATGCTTTGCCACCCAACATTCTACAAATCCAGAAAGCAATCACATCAAAACAAGAGGAAAATCTCCAGCAAAAGCACTCAGCTTGTAAATGTATCTCACTCACACCCATTCCCAGGAGCCACTACCCATTACTTTGTGTATTGCTTTTGTCTCCTTAGGGCCACACCAGCTGCTGACATAAGCCAAGAGCTAGATGGCAGCAACAGCAATGCGTGGGAGTGACAACAGGAAGGACTATAAATAAGATAAATGTCATTATTATTTTACATGCTGTATAAACACTCAGTTCTAATATTTATATCATTAAATAGCTGCATGGACTCAGTGAAGTTTCTTCCCCAGTGTCCCTCTTTATCTGGACTCTAAACAAGATTTCTGCTTTACTTCCAATGCTTCACACCTATTCTCATTTTGTTATGATGAATAGAGGTGAAAAGACCACTAGTTTTGACCTCATAGACTGAAAAATGGCAAGGGAAGTCAAACTCACATGAAATGACATTGTTTTGCCTGACTTTTCTCTCCCAGAATAACACCACACCGTTTTGACACAGCTGGATGTTTTTGGAGATCATTCCAGAGCAACTGAAACACCAATGGACACAACAGCCAACTACCAGATTTGTTTTCCCACAGTCTTTTGCTCATCTGCTACTGTACAATCACTGTTTTCAATATCACTAAGGCCAACTGGAAATCATAAAGAAGGGAACTAAAGCTTACCCTGTCATAGCTGGAATGTGAAAGACCACAGGCTGGAGTATCATTGTGGGTGGGAATATTGGACACATTTTATTTCCTCCTCCATCCTGAAAACTGAACAGCCTACTGTGGCTTTCTGACCAAAATACAAACTACCAAAGTGCAAACTACCAAAAGTGGTGAAGAAGCATCAGCCTATCTACTTCCTCCATTTAGATAATTCAGGTACTGTAAAGAGATAGATCAGACTGAGTCTACCAATTCCCAGGTACAGGAACTTTACGAAAGAACAAAGTAAAACCTTTATGAAAACCAATGCTGTTTCACTCCAAGATCCTTAAATGTAAAACATGAGCAGGGTTTCAGTTCTCAATAATGCAAGTCATTTCTGTGGTATGATTTAAGAGCAATCCAGGCCCATACAGGGAGGTGCTACCATTAAAACCTCTCTCTGCCACCAATACGGCAGAAGTCCCAAGTGCAAGAGTTGAAGGAAACAGAAAATATTTCCATTTTCAAACAAATCCAAATTTATCCAAAAATTGCTTAACACAAATTTCCCAAGAAAGCTAAAGGCTTACTGAAGTCGAAGGTTTGCCAGAGCAGATAAAAGACTGAGTAATATCACAGGATCCAGACTCTGCCACCCACCCACGGCAGAATATGTCCAAAACTGAGCCAATCTGTTACAGGAAACTTTGTTTGGAACAAAGAATCTTTTAACTCAACCATGTATGTTTTCTAAGGGATGTTTTTCAGACCGCAGAATACTTATGCAAGCAAGAAGAGCTCTGAAGGAGCTTGATTTTAACTTTAATTTCTTCTCTGACACACATAGACTCTGGAATTTCACAACTGGGACAGACAATTTCAGCCTACAGAATATTTTTCGCTCATGTCCCCACAACAGGTATAATTTGCACTTTGTATAAATCCCTTTCACTATCTTCTAGATCTATTTCCAGACCAAATACTTGCAACTACTGCAAGGCCGTGAAATTCAGGCAAATGTGGATTAATACTTTTAAATTGAAGACTAATTCAGAAAAATCAGATAAGCACCTTTTGCTTCTTGCATGGGACAGCTACTACTCTTTCTACCTGCTTTTATCTGAAAAAAGAATTAAAAGTTCCACTGTACTCTGAAGAAATGCAATGTAGTCAGAAATCTTCAGTGTTTTTATATAGAAGGTATTGTAGTATTAAAGATTCTCTAGCTTTTGAACAGTCCTTATTTCAAGGAGACAAGTATTCATAGACAAAATAAAAATATTCTTGCATAGAATACTGTTTCACTGAACTTACTCTGACTGTTCCGATCCTATTTTCCCCTCCTAATAAAAATAAGAAAAACTTCCCAAGGTACATGTCAGCTCAGATGCTGGAGGTGGTAAATACTGGATGTTAGATAAAAAAATATCCTTAATATACTGCTTCATGCTGCTGCATTGTCTCAGAGAGACAGAGGATAGCTATCAAGTCTGCAGTTTGCCTAACAAGTCAAAAAAGCAACACTATTGCAAAGGGAACAAGGGACTGAGGTTGCCAGGCAATCCTTTTTTTAATTATTAAGTCCTATTGGCAGTACACTGGCATTCTGTCTTGAGGACAGAACTAAACATTTGGGAATGGATTTCAAAAATTCGCTCCAAACTGAGACCTCATATTGCAGCAGTCTGCCAAAATCTAATTTGCAATTTTAGTTCTACCTTCCACAATCAGCCAGCACAGCTTTGCTTCACAAGTATCCAGATAATGAGCAATCTGCTCTTGATCCTGCATTCAAAGTACTTAAAGTGATTAACAGATCTTCACATGGACTAAGTCCGGGCTTTCCGAATGTAGCCTTTACCTTACCTTCAGTTGGGCACTCTGCCGTTCGTTTCAGCAGGACTGCATCTTTAATATCTGTTTGAGGTGCAGAAGACTAAGTGTTGCATAAGATCCTGGAGAGGACAGAATTTAAGACCCACTCAAAATTTCACATCTTAGAAGCAAAACCAAACCCCACAAATATTTCCTCTAATAATAAGCAAATATTATCTCTGTTATTACTAACCATTCAGCAACAGTACATTAAATATTATATATGTACACCTTTGAACCAATAACTTCTTAATTGCTGGGTACGAGTCAGGGTTCAGCAAATCCATAAAGCTGCATGACTGTCCTCTTCCATCAACCTAGAGGAGGTGATGGATGTGACAGCACAGCAGTTCTTGGGTTTTAAGCCATGCAGTACAGTAACTCTAAAGAGCTAATGCATAATGGGGGAGGGGAGAGGAAAGGCCTCCAAAGCCCCGATATATTTAGAATCGATCCTCTCACCTAGCCAGGCTGTAAAAAGTCTGATCACTTTAGTGATCTGTACAAAACATTGAATGTTCAGGTGAGTTTCTGGGAAAAATAGAGCTGTTCAGCTCTGGTTTCAGACTAAATCCTGCCATACTGCTGACATTGGAACAACCTCTAGCTCAGGCATGGATTATTGTACTCTCCATAATCAGTTAAATGCTCCAAGGAAAAAATATAATTACATCTGTACTCAACACAGGGCACTGCCAAACCATATCAGTTTGAAAGCCTGCAACAAATCAAGAGTTGTATTAGGCAACAACAAAAAAAAGGAAAGAGTAAAATCACATGAATGATATTCATCGTTTGTCACTCAAGAGACTGTCTGAAAAGAGATTTAATAATAATGCTCGTTCAGTGGAAGCTGTTTCCTGGCAAATATAAACATGAAATCCATGATGGAAAAAGGTAGCCCAAACTGTTTTGTTTTGGTTTCAATTAAGACATCTTTATGAAACGGTAAATAACACCAACACCATCTCATTCATGGAATAAGCTGGTACTCCAAAATCTAGACAGTAAGAAAGACATAAGGACTTCACAGGAGGCAGCACAATCCATACCAGAAGCTGGGGTGTTTTATGGTTTTTTTAAAAATCAGATTTAATTTAAAATATTTTTAAAAGGTAGAGAAGTGTATTTTCACTCATCAGAACAAATATTAAAAGGCTCTTAGATGCACAGTCAATACCAAGCTACATCTGACAACAGTAAAACTCAAGAGTTTCTTGAACACTGCAGAGTTTGACCTCAAGGTCAAACAGACCAAGTTGCCAGCTGCTGAGAAAGAGGGCATTCCTGCACTGTTGTACATGAAAGTCCACACAAGATAACACCTCATTCAATAGAGCTATCAAAAAGCAGTTCACTTTTTGATGTGCTACATTTCTGTTAGATTTTATTTTGACCCAGCTTCTAACTACACAATAATATGATGAAGTATTAGGAATATTCTGTGGTTAGCAGATGATCATAATCATATCAAAACCACACATTATGTGACTGATCACATCAAATAAGAAAAAGCTAATCAATAAACCCAGGGCAAGACTGACAACACTTCAGCAAGCAGAATTAGGCATATTGAGTTCTATTACACAAAGTTATGGGATTTTTCTTATTCTCGGGATCTTTGAACAATGCAAAGCCAAAGGGAACTAAAGAGTACTCTCTAACATCTTTCCATAGGCCCATACTCACAAAGGAGAATGCAATGCTTTTGTGGTAGGTGGACCTCATGGCCTGGTTCTCATACATCCCACCATCCTTATATGTTACCATCCTTACAGCAATTATTCATATTAGCATTTCTTTATAGTATACCATCCTTACAGCAATTATTCATATTAGCATTTCTTTATAGTATACCAAGAACCCCCCAGGAATCCCCAGTTTAAGCACAGAAATTGGTGTGATCAACAAAATCTTAGTGGCAAAAGTATCTACCTGTTACTAGTAAGTGGAGCTGCTGGCACATTGACTATCATTTGCTACACATCTCAACAAGTCTATACACAGGCAAGGAGAAGCCATGCTTGCATTTTAGATGTTTCCAGCTGTAATACAAACAGGAGAACTTAATACTTCTCAATGGCCAAAGTAAAATCCAGGAGCCTGTTTCACAATGCATCAGAGATGGATGTACAGAAAACTGGGAGCTTGGCTTGCAGCTGTAAAAATTATCCCAGAGGTAAGACATACAGCATTGAAAGCACATACAGAATTTCAGAGAAAATTTGGAATCCATATGTGCACAAGATAATGCTTTCACTTTTGCGAGGGTATTTTTGTTTTTAATAAAATCTGGTGTTATAATGAATGCGTGAACAATACAACAATGCTCCTAGAAAGCACAGTGGAAGGGTTGTGTGTGGCAGTAATAAAAACGTTCACAGGAAGGCTGTGTGTCGTCCTCTGGCTCCTTCTTTCCCAAGAGGATCCTGAGTGATTGATGCTGCACCATGCTGCCATTACCACCATAATGCCTATGCTACAGACTGGGACACAAAGATTGACTGTTCTGTGGGCAAGAGCTCTATCTTCTGATCTTAAGAAACAATGAGGAAACCAAACAACATAATTTTGAATTGCTGTGCATTGGAATAGTTTATCTTCTTAGTGCATGAGGTTCTGTAAAAAGATTGGGTCTGAGGAAGACTTGCCATTAGCAGTTGGACAATTAACAAGCAATTAGCAGACATGCCAATCAACTTTGGTAACCTTTTGGCAATCAAAGTCACACCAACATGACAAGCTATCCTAGAATCTAAGAGCAAACACAAACCAAAAAGCAGCTACTTAAAACCATGTGCTATATCCCATATTCTTCAAACAGCTTAAGGTTTCCCTCATCCTGTCATCAGGAAATATACACAGTCTACAAAACGGGATATTACTTAAAATTAAAGAATGATCTTGGGTGATGAATCATCACTTCAAAGAGCAAGACTGTTTAATGTCTGACACTCCAAGAGCAAATTTGTTTCAGATATGTTGAGATTCTCAATGGAATTGTTTGATAAGAAAGGCAAAAGTGAAGTTGCTGACAGAAGTCAGTCAAAATTCAAATTAAGTTTACTGATGTGGAAGAAACACCTCTCACCCCTCAAAAAATTGGAAATCAAGGAATTATTCTAGCCTCCTAGAGATACTACAAGACTGTTCACACTCTTAACCTGCTCCTTAGAAATTTCAGAAGAACACAGATCTTTCTCAGCTTTGTCGTAGATGGTCAGATGGTGAATTGAGGGGATGCCTATGGACACCTGCTGCATGACAGTGCTCAGGTCTGTTCTATGCTTCCATATGCACAATTTGAATAAAGTGCTTAACACCACAACTCTAAGCTATTTTTTCTTAGGAGCAGAGGGAACCCTGTGAAAAATATCCATAATGGCTCAATTACATGAAAAGGCTATTAACCAGGTTTTCAAACGTAATAGACACAATTTAATTTCTTAAAAACAAGAGGCAGTACTCTTTCCACACTTGTCTTTGAAGGCAGCAGATTCCACCTGTGAAGTCACCTTTTACTACTTAGTGTGGACAGGAGCATACCAAAGTGTTCTTGTGGACATCAAACTCATTTCATAAAGACTTAATTTTTTTGACTTGCATTTAACAGTGAAGATATCAATCCATATTCAACTAAAACTTTAATTTACAGAAGATGTATTTCATTCTGGAATTCTCAGAATTCTACTAAGATATGAAAGTAAGAGTGCAACATCCGAGAAATCATCTGTCAAACCTCTCTGAGAGGAAAACAGTTGCACTAATTTACAAAAGCTAAGGAAGGAAAAACCCAACAAAGCACCAAAGTACAATATACAAACTGTCAGCCTACTTCTGTGAATTCCTGGTATTTTAACACCTTAAAAATTAGCAACACTTTCAGGCATAATTTACATCTTCTGTGCTAATAATATTTTTTTTTCATTCTTTTCAATGAAAATGTGTAGTATTAATGGCATCAATTTCCTCATCATATTATCACACGCAAAAAGTTATGGCTATTTGGATTTTTTTTTTAACTACAGTACAGGAAACCAGGATATCAGCACAAATTATTATACTCTAGGGAGAAAGAGAAATATAAGCAGAGTAATCAGAAGTTGTGCACAATCAGCAATATCTTATAGCTTGTTGATAGAATCAGATAATTGCATAAAGGCAGAACCTGAAGTCATCTTTCACCAGCCTTAGGAGTATATCCAAGCTGTTTGAAAGCCCTGATTTCTACTGTACACAATTTTTAAACTTAGAAAAAAGGAAAGAAAAAAGGAGTTTTACTGATTTTTGCTCCCTGAAAATTCATCTCCCAGCTGTTGTCTTTCACACCACCACTCCCCACTGCAAAAAAAATTCAGCTTTTTACCACTTTTCTCTTACAAGCCAAGGGACTACACAACGAAGGCCAGATCAATTATTCACCCAGTGAAAAGCATTCAGATATCACTGAAATAGCTTCACTATAAGAATATATACATGAAGCATTACTCAGTCACTTAACTGCACTGACAAAGGAAATCCATTCTGCTAGAAGGTACTAACTGGAGGGTTCGTCAGCAAATTACACTGGGGTATCAGAAGCAGCAATAATAACAGCACAGACTTGCAAACTGCTCGGCCAACATACATTCAGCAGCCTCTGGGAGAGTTTTCTACACCCCTGCCAGACAGAGGAAGAGGTTTACAAGTACTTTTCCTTCTCTGAAAAGACCACCAGAAGAGTGTCAGCTATGACTGGATTAAAATAAAAAAACCCAAGGAATATTTTAAGTCCTAGGAACAACTATCCACAGACCACTTGGAAAGTCAGCTCTACTGGCATCTTTACAAACAGATAAACATTTAACTACATTAGATAAGCAAAGCTATAGATTTGGTGGTCCAAAAAGTAGGAGAGGTAAAAACTTCAAATAACTTGAAAGAAAGAACTACTGACTTGGCTCAATCAGAATTGTTGAGGTTTATTTTGACCTCTGTCCTTTCCGCTTTCTTTGACCTTGGCAATGGCACTTTGCTGCTAATCTTCTGTGCCACTTCCAGGAACACAACCCTGGTGACTTTTAAAAAGCCCTTTGCTAACTGGCATGAACACCCTCAGCAAAATCTTTCAACGTAGTGCAAATAACAAACATGTTTTGCTGAGACAGACAAAAAACAATCAAATATGCTTTTGCTAGCTCTCCACAGTATTAGTTAATTGGCTTTATCCCTACAGCAATGCTGGCATACCTAACATTGACAGACAAACAAGACCAACTTCATTATTTACAATACTTCACTAAAACCAACAGGACTGTCCCTTTTTGATCATAAACATTATATGCCAGGCACTTTTCTCTGGCCAGAAATAAGACTTGAGTCACAGATGAGAAATAAAAGAAAGGGACACTCTTAAGAGCTATTCTAAATGCAGTGATGTTGACTTCACTGGGCATTACTAGTTGCTTTTTTTGCTACTGTTCAGCATCAGCATTTAGATTATTTAGGTGCTTTCACATTGGGAAAGCCCTACTAAGAATTCTGTAACATATGCTCAACGGCTCACCAATGTACAGCTGAAGAAGGAAAGGTTGGGAACATCACTAGATGAAGAGAAGCAGCAGCAGCCACTGAGGATTCTGTCAGATTAACAAGATTAATTTTCATATGGAATAACTTGAATTCCTTAAATCAAATGCCCAAAATAAAAAGGGAAATACTTATCTCCTCACACAGCAGAACCAAATAGTTTCCTAAATTATCTTTTTTCTCTCATGTAGTTATATGACTGACATATGAGTTGGTAATGCCATTAGAGCACTTGTCTACCAGACTTACTACCAGCTGAACTCAGACTCAACAAAATAATTTCAGAGTCTCTAAAACTAAATCACAGATGTACAATTCATTCTGTAAAGACCTTTCTGTACTTACTTCCTTTTTGCATCCCCAAAGCAATAAAACATGCTGCCCTCAGAAGCTCCAAGATTTATAATAAATCTTCCTCAAACATGGTACCAAATGTACAGAGCACTTTTCCTACACTCTAAATGTACCAGCATTAAATGTAAAGTTATGAAAAATGTAAAGAAATTAGGAAAACCTACAGAACAGAAAAAATGTCCTTCTTTTAACAAAAAAAAAAAAGATGGATAACAGACAATTGATTTGGACTGCTTTTTGATGAGAAAAAAAGATACACCTCCTGGAATCTTCAAATAATCATCTGAAGTTCAGTTCAAATGAACTAAAAAGAAATTATCTCCCAAAGTAATCAAAACCCTGTGTTCTTTATTACACTAGCAGAAATGTTGACAACTATTCTAAGCATTGTTTTGGTATATACTATCTGACTCCACCAAGCTGCAATTATTTAAATCAAAAAGGATTTTTTCCCAAATCCTTATATAATGGTGTAATTTCTCAGACTTGTATTAGTGTGCTCACTTGATATGTTCAAAATGTAATGTGACCTGCTTAAAAGATTCATCATGAAGTACTGTCCTTATGCATTCTGTGCCTGCCTAAATATAAGCAGACATCTGACAACAAAGCATTCTCTGATTTTCTTCTATTCCAGTAGAAAAATTGATTTTAAATAAGGCAACTCTGCTCTTTCCCACTGCCCAATCTTGTTCCCTAGCTCCCAAACTAACTCATCCTGCAGCTTCAGATGCACAGTGTACATCCCAGCTGGTGCTTGAAGGCAAGATGTACAAGAATCTCAATCTATTACTCAACATAGGCAGTACCAATCAGTAGACCAACACAGCTGATGCTCCCATGACAGCTCTACAGCACTTGTAGATGTTTAGTACATGTAAGAACTGTGTCTGCAAGAATCCTTTCCAAGTTCTTGCAAGCAGAAGCTCTTTCCTCACCTCACCACAGACACATCACTGCCTGTCACCTGGTGGGTGGTAACTTGTGCAAAGAAAATGCTACAAGCTTGTAATTGTACAGGCACTAAGCTAACGAGATAACCTGCTCTCCATTATCCACAGTAATTGAGAAAACGATGTTTATCAGAAAAAGAGAAAAAAACCAAGCAATATACTAATCAGGATACAATAATATACTTAGTCCACTGATCTTTACAAAACTAGTAAAAAGCTTTCCACAGGAAACAGAGCAGAGAAATTTCTAAGATGCTTATTATATATAAGAGAAAAGGATTTCAGCAAAGCAGTGACAGAGTAATCAAGAAAGACACGACTTAGGCAGCTCAAAGTTGTTTATTCTACAATCCCTTAGCTCCATAAGAAAAACCATTGCCATTATCTAATATTTATGATGCTTGTTCTGTAGATACACTCAGAAAATAACATGTATTTCAAATGTTTAAAATAGCATATATTTTCTAAATTCCTCTTCAACCACACCACACAGAATGAAGAACTACATTTTGTTTAATAAACAGCTGTTGCAATATATCAAGCCCATACCCAAGGTTACTAATTTATCTTATTTCAAAAGAGAAAGACAAACCAATAATTTTTCCTTAAAATATCTTAAGTCCTCTTCTCCAGTACCAACTCCTACATTTGTTTAGTTTCCCAAATGTAATACTGCTTGCTCCAGCCTTATCTGGGATAGAATTTTTCAATACCCATCATTTCTCTACTAGATCTGATGCTATCTTGGTCACCACCACCATGTAAATTCTCTACCTTTCCCCTTCAAACACAGAACATCTCTGAATCCTTTCAGAGGCATTCACACTCATTCTTCCTCTTTCTTTACTATTGCTTCCACGTAAATGAGGGAAATGGCAGTAATACATGTAGCAACTTCTCACCGACCATTTACAGAGCAGCACAATTACACTGCTGATTCATTGTGACAAGAGACATTTATTCTTGCTGCTGACAGTCCAGATGTTTTCTAGCATCCATATCTGTTTGGATGGTAACACTGAGCACTAGGTGTCCCTCTGGTTGGGCTGGTTCTCTTGTTGATGCTTTTCCCTTTTACAACCAGAAGTCTCTGGTCTGAATAAAACAGTGACGTACTAGACGCTAACAGTTTTTTTATCTTAGAAATAACTTCCACTCTAAACCTCAAAAATGTTCAATCAGCACTTAACAAGGAAATCTTGATGGCCTGTTAGCAAAATAAGCAAGTAAATATTTTCTTAGGTAAGGAGGAAAGGCACAACACTGAAAGGCAATTATTTCTTATTCACAGATGCAGCCAGTCATTCATTAATTAAGCAAAGCACTCAATTTTACAGCATATATGCCCATATATCTGCCATCTGTAAGGGAAAGGTTTAGCTATCAGGAAATCTTTATTGACATTAAGACTGCCTTACTCTAACAAAATGGGAAACTTTGTTGCTACAAGAACAGTACTGTAGAAACTAACATAAAGGCTCTTTTAGTTCCTATTTGCAAACTCACTAACAAGAACTAATAATACTTTTTTTACTCCTTCAAAAATCAACTACGTAAATTCATAGTCACAACATTTGAGGCCAAAAAAACATGGGAAGACACTGCAAGGCCTGGAAATTTACAGCATTGCAATGGTTAATGCTAGTGCTAGTAAATCTGTTTAAGATATTAAAATTCTCATCTATCAGACCTCTTTGGTAATGTCTCTGCCCTCAAAGCAAAAGGGAACATATGTCTGAATCCCAGCCACCCAGTTCATAGAGCTTCTTATTAACTTAAGTCATAAATGACAATGAGTTCATAGTAACACAACAATCTAAACCACCACAGCCAATATGCAGGTCTATGTTGCTCCTGCCATCTAGGCACAGACAAGCAGAGAGAAAGGTTAAACAGCGGCATACAGGTGTCAGGAAAGGAGATGATGATCTTTAAACCTGCACTGCAGCACTTTGCACCCACACTCATAAATAATGTTCTATGTGTGAATTTGACTTTGAGAAGTTAGTTTGTGAAAAGAGACACACTACGAGAACAACACCCAAGCAACACACAGTAATGATATCAATATTACAGAGCAGCTGAGATCACCATGATCCCCACAATCCTAACTACCAAAGTTTAGTCCCCCTTGCTCTCTAATGAGTGAGCTGTATCATGTAAAGCACCACAAATATCAGCTGAAGTCCTGGGTGTACAAGGACATTTTAGTCACACGAGTTAACATTTTTGTCAACACCAGCTCTATGGTGGATAAAGAGAAGATCCAATTCAGCTAGGACAGGTAAAATCTCCCATAAGGAAAACAGGCTTGCATCTCATCTACACAGCAAAATCTAGCAAGTACAATGAAAGCTTAGGAGCATTAACCTTTACAAAGAAGCATTTATTCTTTCAAAAAGGAAGAATAAGTTCAAGAAGGCTTTTTAACATACAGAAGTCTGCTGAAATGCCAATAAAACCTAGACACTATTTGAATTTAAACAACTACTAGGAAAAGATGCTTCATTCACAGTTGCTTTTGCATCCAATTATTGAAGTTGCTTCTACAGAGTGAAAGCATTAACATGTTTCCTGTGATCTGAGGCACCACACTGTATAAAAACATATAAATTTTTTTTTAAACAGTATAAAAATAAACCCTTCTGGGACTGAATTAGAGGATACAGTGGTTCACAAGAAAGGATCACTAAATCAACATTACTCTTCCTCTCTTCTTTGTATGACTTTTTTCCCCAAAACCATATCCCAAGCACCCTGACTGTTCACTGTGTAGCACTTACTGTTGCTGGACTTGAGGTCACGGTGAATTATGGGAACAATTGCTTCCTCGTGCAAGTAGTTCATTCCCCGGGCAATCTGCACTGCCCAGTTCACCAGGATGTCAGGAGGTATCCTTTTACCAGACAACACCCTATTGAGCGATCCTCCGCGGGCAAACTCCATGATCAGGCAAAGATTAGGTTCCTTCAAACACACACCCCTGAGGGCGATGATGTTGGGATGTTTCAACATTGCAAAGAGCTTGGCCTCTTGGCGAACATTCTCAATGGTCTGGCTGATGTCCTCATCAGGGTCATAGCGAGCTGCCTTGACAGCAACCTCATCTCCTATCCACATAGCTCGATACACTTTTCCGAAGCCCCCTATGCCAATGATTTCTTCTAGAACAAGTTCTGAGAAGTCACTCTCTAGGACTAGGAAAGAGGGGAAAAAAAAAAAAAAAAGAAGTAAGCATTTAGCAACTATGCAGCCTGTACATCAGCTGAAGGTCCATGCTGGCCAACCTCACCCTTTTCCTTGGAGGAAGGGCCAATTTTCACTCCAAAACAATATAAAGGAAAGCAGCAGGCCTTTCTGACAACCTTTTAGTGCCAAATAGTATGGTAAAACAAACCTTGCAGTGTCGTCAAACTGGTATGAAGTACTCACTGTAAATGGTAAAACAATAAAACAGCCTTCTCTTACCACAGTTAAACTCTTGTAATACTGATGCCCCTGCCCCTTCCCCCCTTAAGAATAAACTCTCAGTGACAGTACAAGATTCTGAAAATGAAAAACACACCACAAACTAATCTTCGCTGTGTTCACAATACAGTACTTAATGTAAAACACCTAAAATAACACAAGATGCATCTGCTTCTCCATTTGTCCCTTATTTGAAAGTCTCTTGTTGAACTGCCACAACTTCCCAAATCACACTTATTCTTCCACACCTCTCCAGGCTTTGCAGATATGTTCCCCACAAGAGATGTGTTAACCAGTTCTGACGTTACCGACAACAGTGTGACAAACAGATGGATCAAACCACATACTGAGTGAACAGAGCAAGCAATAAGAAAAACATTTCTTGATTAATGCATACTGCATTTTTGTTACAAAAACTTCCTATTCCCATACACTGACAGCTATACTTTACAGGCACAGTCACACAGTGACTTGTGGCTAATTGGCATCATATAGGGAAAAAATGTACAGATACTAGGAAAGAGGGGAAAAACACAAACTGCACGTGGAGCAAAAGCAATGAGAAAATGTATTCTGTACAATTGTACACTAAACACAGTTTATATGGGTGGCCAAAAGAATCCATCCAATACTGACTAATGTAGAATGAAAATTCCACATATTTACCAATGAAAACACGTTGATACAGCTTAATTTACAGCAGTGGCAGACTAGCACTGATGCTGCTCTCACATTGCGTGATTACCAATTACAGTCAATGAAATTTTAAAAAGCTTTAAAGGAAGAGTACCATAATGCAAGACTTAAACAAAAAGTCACCAAGTCTTTTAATACTTTCCTGCATTTGAAATGCCAAATCTGACATGGTTACCCTGCTTTGTCTAGTAGAAAGGGAATTAAGTTTGTAATGGAGCAGGTTAGATCCCACTTAAATACACTAGTCTCCTTATTCCAATCAAATGTCTTTCCTGTGTATAAGCCTATAGCCAAAAACTTTGTCACAAAACTGTATGGAGTTAATACCGACTCTTCTGCCCACATCTGCAGGCTTTTATTTTGTCTGAGCTCTACCTTTCCTGCATATGATTTTTTAGAAGTTGGCTTACTTTTGTAAGTTAGTCAAACCTATGAGTTAGTTTAATGAAGATGCCTTGCTGCCTTTCCTAGTGTTCCATGAACAAAAGATTAATGGGAAACAAAATGGAAAACCGACCAAGAAAATCTGCCAAAAGAAGAGGTCTCTTCCAGTCCAGAACACAGAGAATTTATTTTTCTGCTACTGGGAATACATATTTTGGTTAACATTCTGAGCTTCAAGGATCTGCACAACAAAGAATATTTCAGTGCTACAGCAGCAACCTTGGTGTTCAAATGCTTGAGACAGGTCACTAGAAAACGTGAAAAGAATAGATTCTGACCAGAAACACTGAAATTTTAGAACAAGACTAAAATGACAGTAACTCCAGATGTGAGATTACCCTGTCACTGAGAATACATGAAGAGTCACTCTTGTATTTCTCACTAATAAAAGACCTAAAGAAAAATCACATGTTGAGTCCTATCTCTTCAGTCAACAGAATTTCAGCACTGCTAGAACCCTCAATTAACCTGCTCCTAGGGACAAGGTCAGTAAAAAGACTGAAAATGAACAAACACGCACCCCATAGCACCAGGGTGACTGCCTGCCCTGCCATCTCCGGACAGACAGCGTTCAGGAGCTGCTCGCAGCCGGTGTTCTGCTCGGGCATTTCACGGATTAAGAGGACACAAACGAGGCGCCGAGCGAGCCGCCCGCTGGCCCGCAGGTGCTGAAGGGACAGCTCCGCGGCAGCAGGGACGCGACAAGGACGGGAGAGCCCCGCGGGCAGCGTCCCGGCCTTTCCCCTCCTCACCTCCTCCCTTCCCCCATCTGCCCCGATGCTGGGGAGAAGCGCGACAGGAAGGTGGCAGGCAGGAGAACAAGATGGGCAAAGGAAACTGAAAGGCCGGAAAGTGGAACACTTCGTGAGCCGCCACCCATTTTCCATCAGCAAAAGCACATCCCTGCAGGAGGCACAAATTAATAGGGGTGGGATGTAAAAATGAGACTTCAGCTTCCACATGAAATCTAATGGGTGACATTGAGTGTCCTTTTATCTGGAAGTATGACTTTAGTTTAGTTTGAAAATGTACATTTTTATAAGGGAAACTGGCCAGCTCACCCTCATGGGTACCTTCTTCAGAAAAAAATACTCATTTTTAAAAAATGTTTTGTTTAGGATTTTTATAAGGTATTTTCTGCTGAATTTATTCATTTTCATAGTTTAAGTTATACAGCTACATCAAGGCATAAAATACTTGTTTTTCTTCACATTTCTAAACACATTAACTCTGGTAATGTGTTGTGCATGACTGTACAGATTTCAAGAACTGAAGTGCTCTCATTCCTCTGTGGGCTGGTAAGGAATCACAGAGCCTGTACGCCACAAACCAGAGGCCATGTTGACAACTGCAACGTAGGTGCTGTTTAATCAGCCCTTATTAGACCATGATTAGACTGTTTACTTCAGTCTGAAGTGTGTAAGAGCCCACAGCACAGATGAGAGTCCCTCAAGTTGGCCCACTCCTGACAGCCTCTACAGGCTACTTTTATGATTCATGGTATCCTCACCAAGACAAGACGCAAGCACACAACGTGGACGGCTAAAATTACCAGCTAAACTAGTACAGCTCTTAGCAGAAGTAGAATCTCTAGGACTTAAACACCCAAATTTTCATTAAATACATAGATAAACTTTAGAAAAGCAAGTAAAAATAGGTTCTGTGATGAGGTGCATGCTCAGAACGACACTTTGCATCACTCCTGCAAAACTGGAGTTACTGGACTATGAAGTATTAAACAGTAGACAGGGATTCCTATTCCAAACAGCTATCAAACTAACATCAGCAGCTCTAGAAGTGGATAGCATTCCTTGCAAAAGATTTCTAATACTCAACTTGACAATCCAATTCAATGGCAACCAACTTTAACCCATGTCCAAACTGCACTGTTTCTTTAAAAAAAACAAAACCACATACTCCCTAATCATTATACAAACCTCTGGAGGGCAATAAATTCTATTTGTCATGAACATATGGTTGGTGACTTGACAGAAAAGAAGTAGTGTAGCTCTGTTGGGACATGGCAAGAGCAAGGCAGAGATGAACAAGGAAGATACAACTCCACAACTGTTGGTGAACTATGAAACCATAGAAGAGGCAGCAAGACAGGAGAATCCACAGTTACAAAGCCTGAACTTGAACACTCAAAACAGGATGGGAGCTGAGGATTTAAAAAGTTCTATAGAAATGGCTCTCTTAAGTATCACAAAAGCAAAACCTAATAAGCATTCATTCACAGCTTTTTCTGTGGGGAAAAAAAAACCTTACCAATGCTACTGCAGCATGAAAGAAAGGAACAGCACCTAATCCTTTCACAAGCCCAAGGGCAATGCTACAAATTACAGAGTTTTACCTAAATGCTTTCAAGCAGAATACCAAGTAAGAAAAGAAGCTATTAGTTGTATTCCTTGGAGATATGGCCTAGATAGGGCAAAGCATCTTTTCACTCCTTTACTTTCTAGAAAAGCCTACTAGTCTGAAGATTTTTCTCTGCCTCTCCAAAAAAAAGCATCCTTGCCCAAATTGTCCATGGTGACAGATAAACAGGATCTAGAAAGTCATTCCACTCTGTTTCTCTTTCCACAATTGTACATAGTGACTAAAAAAACATAGAGATGAAACAGCCCTATTCTCCACCTCCAACAAAGGCTTCAAAACTGCACTGAAATTCAGGGAAACAACAAATCCCTCAGTGCCTTCAGCATCACAACATAGTCAAGTGACCCTCAGGCAGGCCCAGAAATCCAAGCGAGGATACAACTCATTCACAGGTATTTTAAGACAGAATTTGTAAGGGGGCAGAGGAACCTGGTAACACAAGTCAACTTAGGAATTTTTCAGTCAGAAATAATAAGCTTTTGGTTAGTAAGCATGATAATACCTAACATGTATTAGCAGTGAATCAACACTTCAGAAAACAACTGCTTCCCTCCCAGCAACCTTTCTTTAAGAATACTCTTCAAGGCTGAATGACCAGGGCCCTGGTGACTCCACCACTGCCCAGCCACCAGGATTCTGTCACTCGACGAAAATTTATCAGCCCCTGGAAACACAGGTCTTAACAATAGGAAACTGCTCCCGGCGTTGCTGAAACGCTAACAACACACCAAGCGAGGCTCTGCCTCCCAGAGAGCAGCGCGCTAGCCTGGAAGACAGAAGGGCACTGGAGCAGCAGGAATACCTCCGCAGGTGGGGACAGGAACACACCGGGGGCCTGGGGCGGCCCCCCGGCAGGGAGGGCTGAGACGCCGTAGCCCCTCCGCTCGCGGCTGAAGGCCACGGCAGGCCCGCCCCGCTGCTGGCTGGGCCCGCGGCCTCCCACAGCCGCTGGCCACCGGGATGGGCCTGCCCTTCCCCCTCAGCGGCGGCACCGGCTTCCAACAGGACCCACGCAAGGGCCGGGCCAGTCGGACCGGGCCAGGCCCTCCCCCCAGGGACATCGGGAGGGCCGAGCTTCGGTTCCCCCCACAACCTCGGCAGTTCTGCCGGTCTCGTCCGCCCTCTCATACCGCCCCAAGCCTGCGACAGGGGGGCAGGACCGAGCCTCTCCCCTGGCTCCCTCCCTTCTCGGCGGAGGGGCCGCGCCGAGCCCCCCGCCCGGGCCCGGGCTCCCTTACGCTGTATGGCGGGGGGCGGCGGGTATCGGGCGCGCAGCTCCGGGCCGCCCGGCTGCACGCCGCTGCTCACGTAGTTGCTGGGGAAGATGCCGACGCGCTGGTCGATCTTGCCCGTCCACCAGCCCTCGTCGCCGGAAACGTGCGAGTCCCGGGACAGCACCTGCACCACGTCCCCCGGCCGCAGGCTCAGCTCGTCCTCGCCGCACGCCTCGTATTCGAAGACAGCGGTCCAGAGCGGCCCTTCGCCCGGCGGCTCCCCGCCGCCCGCGCCCTCCTGGCTGAGCTCGGTGAGGGGCTCCATGGCAAGGCTGCTCCATAGGGGGAGGCGCCCACGGCAGCCGGGCGCTGCGGGGGGCGGCGGAGCCGGGACCGCCGCCTATTGTTCATNCCAGTGCCCCGCGGGGACCGCCAGTGCCCCGCGGGGACCGCCAGTGCCCCGCGGGGACCGCCAGTGCCCCGCGGGGACCGCCAGTGCCCCGCGGGGACCGCCAGTGCCCCGCGGGGACCGCCAGTGCCCCGCGGGGACCGCCAGTGCCCCGCGGGGACCGCCAGTGCCCCGCGGGGACCGCCAGTGCCCCGCGGGGACCGCCAGTGCCCCGCGGGGACCGCCAGTGCCCCGCGGGGACCGCCAGTGCCCCGCGGGGACCGCCAGTGCCCCGCGGGGACCGCCAGTGCCCCGCGGGGACCGCCAGTGCCCCGCGGGGACCGCCAGTGCCCCGCGGGGACCGCCAGTGCCCCGCGGGGACCGCCAGTGCCCCGCGGGGACCGCCAGTGCCCCGCGGGGACCGCCAGTGCCCCGCGGGGACCGCCAGTGCCCCGCGGGGACCGCCAGTGCCCCGCGGGGACCGCCAGTGCCCCGCGGGGACCGCCAGTGCCCCGCGGGGACCGCCAGTGCCCCGCGGGGACCGCCAGTGCCCCGCGGGGACCGCCAGTGCCCCGCGGGGACCGCCAGTGCCCCGCGGGGACCGCCAGTGCCCCGCGGGGACCGCCAGTGCCCCGCGGACCCGGAGCGCGGGCTTGGGCCGGAAACCGGGCAGAGTGTCTTTTCTGTTAGGCTATGGTCTTCCATAACCGATCCGAACTTAAACACGGGTGTTAGATGGTTTCTACATGAGGGTATCGTGGGTATAACCCTAATGAATACCTTTGTTAAAAATTAACAGAATTTCCTTCTCACTCTTGCAATCAACATGTAGCTTCCTGATTCGGTCCTGAAAATCCAAATTCCTTCTCCCTGCTACCAAGGTTTTCATAACTTGTGAAGACACCAGATCTTGTCAATGGAATTTGTTCGCACTTGGTGATATTACTTGGAGATTTTCTTTGCATTTCACTCCATTTTTTAAATCCTCATTTGAATTTCAGTGCTAAAACTGGAAATGAAAATTCTCTGTTCATGCTTTACCATAACAAAGCCCATTCGTACCAAATGAGCTGAAGTACTCTGACAGCACCTGATGTCTCCCCACTTAAAATGTAGGGCTTAATTATTCTGTAGTGCTTAGTAAATGCAATTACACTATTCTGCTCTGCAAGATGGATTTTTAAAAAGTTCTCCATCCCCAAGTGAGGCCTTTGGTTTGGTTTATGTACAGAGTAGCTGCTAGTAATTCTTAAATTTTGTGCATTGGGGTTTTGTTTATTTATCTATCCTTGCATTAGCATTATGCTGTAGCACCTTTATACAGAGCACCAGGGCTTAGGTTTTTAATAGAATGATGAAGATCTTAAGTGTAACATGCTCTGAGTTAATTCAAAATCCTTATCATGGTTTGTAAAATATTTGAATTTACTCTGGGAATACACTCAACTCGATTGAACATTAGTAACAAGTAGCAGAGAACCTTACTGGGAACTACAATTATTCTATTTTCTCTCATTTTCCCCCCAAAGTTCAGAGTCTTTATTTCTCACAGAAACCAAACAAACATGGTCTAGAAAGAGCTGGTGTATTAGTATCTTTATTTTACAAATAGAGAGCAAAACACATCTAGTTGAGGTCAGAACTAACATTTCACTGTGATGCATGCAAGATTTAGGCATGCACCAGCACAAGTTTTCAATTGAACTTGTCTAAGAACTGAGCTTAAGTTTTCTCCCCTCTCTACATCGCCTCTTGTCAGCGAGGGCAGAACTGAGGATGCATCCTCTCCACTATTCCTTTGTTACTTAAGGGTGTGTTTTCACAATTAGTGTAAGCTTATCCAATACTACTCTGCTGCTGAAAGGGACTTTCCTGCCCTTTGTCACATGCTTGACCTGCTTTCCTGATTGCAACAGTAGTGACAGTGTGGCTGTGGAGTCATTTCAGCACATTTATGTAGCTGAAACGTAAGCCTCTGAGTAAAAGCAACTAGTTTTCAATCAGCTTTTTAGGTTGATCTGACTTGCAATAGGACTGTACACACAGACGTTAAAGCCAGCACAAGGAAGCAGAACAGGTGAAAGGGACAGCCACCTGGCTTTTTCAGCAACATCCCATCTTTAGGTTACCTTGTCTTGATCATGAATACTAGGGGTAACAAATAGCTATATTCATGGTTTTTGGAGTTCAAGTAATACATGACTGAGATGGAATGTGAAGAACTGCTGTTAATATTCTTAGTTAAAGTAATTGCAGTTGCATGCAATAATTTTCTGTCTATTTTTATGTAGAAAAATAATTATTTCTTCAATTCACACTGTGAGAAATAATGTTTCATGTGAATTTGGTGCTTTAAATATTGTAATATAAAATTCTGAGTAAGACATAAGAAAATAGAGGTCTCCTGTCTTTCAGCTGTTAGCCACTTATTTTGATCACTGCTATAGAGCACTGATAGACTTAGAGTAGAGAGTTATATTACTGATGGTGTAAACTATGACAGGAAAAAACCTGCTACTGCAAAGTCTCAGGTTGCCTGCTGTAGTGACCTGCCAAGACGGAACCCTGCCATCTTGTGGAATGCCTTGATATCAAAGTACACAGCTTTGTTTCTCAAGACACCTTCCTTTTTTATTCTTCTTCCTTTTTTCCCCCCTTTTTTGTTTGGGGTTGGGTGTTTTTGGTTTTTTTCTTTATTTTTTATTTCCCATGATTATATGATTGTTTCTACAGAAGTGGTGTGACTGGCTCGGGAAGCCTGTCACTTGTGCCTGGGAGAGTGTCCTGGAAAATACTCTGAAGAGCCATCATAGAATTTTCCCTCTCTCACAGACTTCTCTTGGCATCTTTTACCAGCCATGTCAGAGACTGGTTTCTGAACGAAAAGATCTGGCCAGATTGGGTAGGCTGTTTTTAGCATCAAGGTAAATAGAATTGTCAGTAAATGTTAAATTCATATTCCAGTAACTGGCAAAAGGTAGATGAAAAGAACATTAAAGACTGTCTGCATGCAGTCTTTGAAAGATGACATTTTAGCATTGGAAAGATACAGAAAGATTTTTGAAATGGTGCATGCCTTTCTGATGAACATATAGTCGAAATGCTACATTGAAAGCTTTTTCTTATGCACTTTCTAATAAGAAATGCAGATAGGATAACAGGTAAGAACTGTATCTGTTCCCATTATTATTCAGCAGATCTGAATAATGGCAATTAGATTCTAGATGTAACAGATCCAGTTCTTAAAGTCTGTGCTTCTTAAAGTTTGGACATGGATTTTGTTACAATGTGTTTCAAAAGAAGAGTTTAACCTGCAAAATGCAGATGATACTCTGAATTTACTTCAAACTTTTTTCAAACTGAGAACTTTGAACCAAAGCTTTTAATTCAGGCTTGTTTTTGCATCAACATTTTAAAAGAACCAACAAATTATTAGAGGGTAAACAAAAAGGCCAGTCTATTCCCAGTCTTTGATTTAAGAAACAATGGAAAGTATTCTGCTTATTCAGTATCATTATTAATACAAATTTAGGATTATGATCTCAGCTTTTGTCCTATGTAGAGACTTGCGCAGACTACCATTGGACTTAGCAGCTCTATAACTTATTAAAACTTGGCAGTCCATAGTTATAAATCAACACTGGATATCAAAATGTTGGCAGTCTAGGCTCCTAGTATCTGTGTTCTGTAAAGGAAAAAAATCAGAATGGTATTTAAAAACAAAAGGAAGAGGAATCTCCAGAAAAAAAAGGAAAGACTGATGGCACAGTCCAACTACATGGGAGTGATAGAAACATACTGTCATTCCAGCTATAGCTACAATGACAGCATGTCTCTACCAGCACAGTAAGGAAGTATAAAAGATCGAGGAGATGCCCCTTGGCACATCTTATTGCAGCTCACTCTTTTTACATCCTGTGGTAATTTATATTGCATATTAAATTAACCCAGCACTCTCATTTGGCTTTTATACATTTCAGAGGATATACCACAGATCTGTTCCATGCCTATATCCCCAGATATAGCCATACATATCATTCTGGAGATGACTCTCATTCCAGTGGCCACATTTGTTTGATCAATTGCTGATAATTTCTGCTCAGACAATGTAAGCTTTACTGACAAATGGATTCTTCTATCATTAAAAAATACCTCTCTACATGGTTGTAAAGCTGGACTGGTTTTTCTCCCCCACTTTAAACAGTACTACTTTGCCAACATCACTTTAGTCTAGGTTTGTTCTTGATGAGGGGGAGAGGGGTAAGCCACTGGCAACAGAAGCTTTATGAACTGTGCTGTGCTAGCTAGTAGGCAGGCTGCAAATCTGGGTCTTTAGCATCTGAGTCAGTAAAGAGAGAGCTCTACTCTGCTTCATAAAATATATATGCTAATCTCCCAGATGGCTATATGTTCTTTCTCCATAAAACAGATGACCTGGAAAAATAAAAGACTAAAAACACTGGAGAGTAGGAATTCTGGGCCAAAATCTGGAAACTTGCTGTAGATTTGACGGGCAGACTTGGGTTTTAAATTTAGTTTGGATTTGGTTTCATAACAAAATATAGCAATGGCTATTATTATAGGTCACAGCATAATTTCGTATGCAACATGAATCATTCATACCTCTGCATCCCTTTAAGAAAAATATAACAAAGGAACACTTTCAAGTGAGATTTCTGTCTGCACTAAAAGATATACACCTAACAGAAATAATGGTTAACTTTGGCTTAGTAATGATTAACATTTGCACACCGTGTATTACCTCAGTCCAAGCCACACATACAACTCTTGTTTGATTAGTCATGGATTGAGTTGCTGCTCCTGTAAGGGAATATCAGAACCATGCTGCCACGCTGATAACATTGTGCCACAGTTTTGCAAATGTGTGGAACAAATATTTAACTTATTTGCAGAACTGTGATTAGTGCAATGCAAATGCTCTCACCAGAGTTCAGCAAAGACACTACAGAAGACTTTCCAGGTTTCTGAAATCTTTGTAGGTGCTGATAGCCTTGATCTTTGTTTTCATGTTTCATGTGAAAAATAAAGCAGCAGCAGATTACCCTGCAGTGTCATGGCCAGCATACGGTGCAGCACACACTCAGAGCATTCTGTACTGCCTCCAGCACCTCGTCTCCCATTCAAGGCCTTCTGCCCATGGAACAACCAAGTCTCCCTTGTTTGTGAGGGCAAATGAGATTTTGTTTGGAAATTACAAAGAAGGAAAACAAGGTATTTTGTTTAGATTTTAAGTTTCTCAAACAAAGCCTTTGGGACAGTTTTCAAATTACCAAGGCCACTCTTGAACAGCTTCAGAAAGACAACACAAAAAATGAAGAATCCTGCACCTGAGTTCAAGCCATGCAAATGCAAACTTCATTTCTAAACATACAGAGACACAACATCCACGAGACAACACCATGCATATGCAAATCAGAGCCTCATACCCAAATCATCACTCTGCCAAATCTGTCATTATAAAGTTATGGACATAGAATAGACAACCTTTTCATTTGGAGTTGTGTAATCCTTTTGCCAATTGAGCCTGATGTCATCTTTTCCCTAATTTTTATTTACTTAGTTAACTTACTATTCAGAATAATAAACCTCAATCTAAAGTAAGACCAATTAGGTCAGTGTGGTAGTTATTATCATAGAATTATATAATGGCTTGCCTTGGAAGAGACATTAAAGATCATCTCATTCCAACCCCCTGTTGCCTTGTTCCAATCCCCCTGTCCCCTGTCCCAAGGGTAAGGACATCTTTCACTAGACCAGATGACTCAGGGCCCCATCCAACCTAGTGCTGAACACTTCCAGGGATGGGGCAGCCACAGCTTCCCTGAACAACCTGTTCCAGTGTCTTATCACCCTCACCTTCCTAGTAAATTCCTACTGAAAAAATTCTACCTAATATCTAATCTAGACATACCCTTTGTCAGTTTAAAGCCATTGCTCCTTGTTCCATCACTATTTGCCTTGTCAATTGACCTTCTGCAGCTCTCCTGGAACCCCCTTTATGTACTAGAAGGCTGCAGTAAGGTCCACCCACAGCCTTTTCTTCTCTCTCAGTCTTCATCGGTTTTTTTTGGTTTTTTTTTTTTTTGGACACATTGTCTTGAGAGAACATTTGCCTGCTGTTTCTTTTTATTTACAATCCCAGTTTAAATCCTTAGCATAATTAGTTAGGGGAGCCTCTTTTAAAATAATGGATGACTACTGGAAAATTTTCTGTCTTGACTTCCCCTTAAAATGTCTACTCTCTGCCTGGTGACTAAGCTCAGATATGATACTGCATCCATTCTCTAATTCATAAGGCAACTAGAAGGAGATTTCCTCATACTGACATGAAAATAGACCTAAGTCTGTTTTGATATTTTAGTTAAGTGTGGGCAGAGAGATATATCATGTTTTTATTGTGATGCTATCTCTCAGTATTGACAGCACCGGATCCACAGCCAGCCAGAGATATGCATTGAGCAGGGATTTCATATAACAGAGTTGAACCCATGTCAAGAACTCTTCCTTTACAATCCAGAATTAATCTATGTTATCTCTTTACATTGTTTTCTTTCTCAAATTGGTGGTCTTAATTAGTGGGCTTGGTCCTGCACACCATCAAGGCACTGTACATTTCACTGTACAGCTGAAGCTTTTGAAGGACAAGGGAAATGTAATCCATTGAGTAAGCCAAGACAGTTCAGTCCCAGACTACAGACTGGTCAATGTCATTGAGTTTAATTGGTACCTGAGCAGTTTTCAAAAGATAACACTAAACAAAACTTATGAAGGATACACGCCTTCCTCTTTCTCGTGGTGTCGTATTTCCCCTCCAAATTATGCTGCTAAAAGAGCCGGCAAGAATAAGATTGGTTAGTGTATGAATGACTGAATTTTTACACGTATATATTGCTTGACCATAACTCCTCCTGCTCCACTGGTGGTAGGACCTAAAATTTTGCCCGGTCCGGTGGCGGTGAAGCCCCCGGAGCCCTGTGGGGGGCGCCGGGAGCCCGCGGTCCCTCCCGCCGCCGTCCGCAGCGCCTCCGGCAGCTCCGCACTCCAAAACGGAGGGATTCTCGTCCGGGCTATTTTTGGCCCAGCTGGAGCCTTGCGCTGTTTCCTCAGGGCTCAGAGCTCATTGTTTTTGTTCACTTAGATGAACCAATTGTAGTCTACATAGAACGTATTTGTTTTCCAGTTCCGCAAACCATTATTACCTTTTTCCCGTTCCTCTTGAGAAAATGGACTTTTGACACCCTGCCAGGTTGCATTACTGAATTCCCTTGCCTGTTTCAGGGTAAAATCATGATAAAGGCAGGCGCTTTTACTGAAAGGGGAAAAAAATCACTGAACAAAATGTGGAAGAAAACCTTACTGTGGGAAAAAAAGCAAGTTGCGTAATAGTGAAGAAATGAGGTAGTGTGAGTCATCCTGCTCATGAGCACTTCATCTGGTGAAGTTAGCACCATCCAGGACGGAATTTGCCAGGCCCTGCTTACATCCCACAACCAGTAAGCCTAGCCAGAAGTATAGCACTCAAAATAGAACTGTATCAAGTAATCCCTTAGTTTATACAAGAAACCATATCACGGTTGTCTTCAGCAGAAGCATCAACTCTCCTTACCTTCATTTTATTACAAATAACACCACCACCCTCATCTAGGTACACAAGGTAGTCTGGAAGACTTAGGTCCACAAGATCCCCTAAACACCCATTTTGCCCTTGGAAGACTCCCTTCTATGGTCCATGCTTCATATTACTTTTACTATACTTTTCTCCAGCTTCACCCTCAAACAAGGTCTTTTATGCTCAGAAACTGGGGTTGATTTCAGTTCTTTCCTGTTCTCCAGTTCACCCCTTCTAACTCTGTGGATCTTAAGGCTGCCATTACAAATTCTAAGGGTGATGTAAGAGTGAGAGGAAAGAAAGAAACACATGCATTTTGAGTGTAATCTTGTTTCTTTTTAATAAAAACTGTGCAAGGGGTAAGGTAGGTTAACTAATTTTCACTTGAGCTTTGAATAGTCTTAATTCAATTGTAACTCTACATGCACATATAGGACTTCTGTCTTTTTCCTCAGCTCTGCTACTGCTGGATTCAGAGAACGTGACGGGTGTTCATGTTTGTACTCTCAAAGACTGACTAACTCTCTGCTCACTTCGATCCATTATATTGTATAGAGAGTGTTAGAAAGAAAGATGAGTCACAAACCCAACGGCCACTGCTATCTCATTGGTGGGGAAAAGATGAGGTGTTACTATGAAGGACAAGATTTCAGTAATGAAATCTTTCCTTTTCCTGAAGACTACACAAAGCCTGTGCATGCAGACTACACTACTACACATGCAGACTGTACAGCTACTTCCAACAGAATTTCCTTGAAGGTCACTCTAGCTAATTGAATTTGATGGATTTTCCAGAGACATCAGTCCCCCTCCTTCTAAACATTTCTAGCCTGGAGCTGATATTCATCCCTCACTCCATTAAACTCAGTCCCTCATAATTTCTCTGTTGCATTTATGAGCAAATCTGACAATTTAAGCACTTGTCTCAAAGTTTGTGGTATTATGAGGTACACAGAACCAGGAGATGAAATTAGCTAGTGAGAATAGCATCTGACAGAAGCTCCTACAGGCCTACCAGTCACACAGAAATCTTTTTTGAGAAAGTATGTGTTGTTTAGATCAATTCTAAGAAGGCAGAAGGGAGGCCAGTGAAAAGCTGGATAATTATAAGTTCTGTTATAAGAACTGTTTACTTGTAAGATTCAGATCCTAGACACTTTCTGCATTAAAAGAAAGCCAGAGATATGCAGAGATATGCAGAGTTTTCCTGATGTCACTAGAAGTAATAGTTGTGAATAAAGATGTTTTTCAATCTAGAGCTTTCAAAATTACACCTGAAGACTTAACTTTAAAAAAATTCTAAAATGTTTTTCTTGTTTTCCATCATATGGCATTTAAAGATTTACAAGAAAGCATTTAGTTGTACTGCTACAAGCTAACTGTGAAAAAATTCAAACAAGAGTCAAGTTACTTTAACTACTTGTACTTAATTCTGTTGTTACCACAGTGATACTCTTTTTCCTATGATTTTTGTAGCATTCAATAGTGAATTAAATCTTGGGAACACTTGTTCTACTGCAAAATATCTTTTTGTGGTTAAAATATTTTTTTGTAACAAAACTTCCTCTATTCATGTCACAGCACATGCTGAAACAATGACAAAAAGATAAATTACTCCAAAACTAATTTTAGCTGCTGTAAATTTTTAACAGGATCCCTAATTTCTATAACGTTTAGAACACTGTACATAACAGCTATAGGCATATGGCTTACAGATTTCTGACATAACCTTCACTGGCATTTCTGGGTTCTGTAAGCAGCACAAAACAAAGTATAAGTCTCTCCAAAAGGGTTGCTTACTCCACCCTTCCTTTGTTTCAAAGTGGTTTCTGATTTTTTTGCCTTTAGGGTTATTTTTAATGTTAGCTCATTTCCATTGTTTATCTCCAGAAAAGTGTTTCCAGACCATTTTGCAACCACCACTCTTCTGGAAGGGCCTATGAAAAACTGAAAGTTATATATCTCCCTGGCAGATGTGGTCAGGAATATACAACTATCATCAGCATCCTACACCTACAATTAATTCCTTTGCTTTCTAATAGTTTTCTCTCTGATCATTTTTCATTGGTTAATCCATCAAACATTTCCCAAAGGATTGAATATATCTTTCCATGCTGCAGACCAATAAAGAATGCACCAAGACTAGTCCTATTAATATGGACAGTATTCTGGAGTGAAGAACACAGCAGCTGCACAAGGCATCAATGCAATGGTCTTGGGAAATACAGACACTTCTGGATACCTGAGAATTCCTAAGGATCTGCCATGAGGGATTTACAGGCTGTTCCATGATGGGCAAATTCCCTCATTTCTGAGCAAAAGATCAGGAAGAAACTCTTCAAAGGCTTGCATCTTCTCAGAGAGTCTCCGTGGGTTTTTCCACAGAAGGGATGGACAAATGAGTAATGTTTGTAAAAAACCCTTTAGACAGGCTGAGAGCTGGAATTCACCCACCTGCAATTCTCTGACCTGTAAATTTCACCTCTTCTGTGCCAGTCATTATCTGCTCCTGATATGAGCTAGGGAACACTGTCATGGATTAACAGGTATAGGGGAAAGAACACCCTTAGTTTCATCCCACTGCCTTGTCTCCAAACCAAGAAAAAACTCACTTGTCTACCACTGACTGCAGAAGCTGTGGTAGTTTGTGATGTTGTGTTCATGTAGAACGTAACTCTGTTTAATGGATCAGGACTTGGGAGGTCTAGGTGCTAGATCTAGGATTTGTCAATGATTTACATCATGACCCAGAGAGATCACTCTTTTTGTAACAGTATTAACATCTCTACAAAGCAATTAAGGATACTTTCTTTGCAGGTTGCTTTCATCCAGATTAAGAAAAAATATCTCCAACATGTATTAGTATCAATGCCACTTAACAGATAACTTTGAGTTGCACAGAGTTCATCTATTTCTAAGTCCATTTTTCTTGGCTGCACATAGTTGTCTAATCACTCTGGTGCTATTGTGACACTGCTCATGATGAGTATCATCAGGCTTTACTTGTGTGGCAAAGAACTCTGATGTCAGACCTCATGGACACAAGGATAAATATATTAAAATATATAAATATAATCAATATTATATAATAAATATAAAAAGAAACCCAATCTGATATGAGAAGAGACTGAACACTATCAGGTCATGCAGCCGAAAGAAGATTTGCATGAAAAATTATGCTGTCTCAGAACCCATGGTGTATCTATACATGGGTTCATACATACACATATATGTGCTCTTTATTCACAGGGATTGCCTTACTGGGTTACAGCTTAGAGCTGGCTGAAGGCAGACGCTGCAAGGAGAGACAAGTCAGACATGTGCAGGTGTTTCTCTATAGTTATGGGTTTCTTTTACACTAAGAGCTCCCTCCCACATCAGTTTAACATGGAAGGCTGTTTTTGGAGGTAGGCCAAGACCAGTTGCCCATTGAACGGCTGTAACAAATCTATTCAGCCAGCACAAGAAGGAGAAGACCTTTGTTGCTGCTGCTGCTGTTTCCTTGATCAATACTTGTGCCATCTCCAGCTGGCTGCCAAAGATCCTTTCTTTAGAGGCCATATGTCCTCTCTTAGAAAGCTCTCATCACACCTCCTTCAGGATTCCATCATTCTGCTGCTCGATTTCATTTAGTTCGTGAAGCGATGCAACTGTAGGATGATGGCTTTCTTCAGCTTGTGCTTAGAGAAAACATGGCCTAGGGAAAAAGAAACAATTGTCTAGGACAGCAAATGTTACTCATTGGGTAGCTCATATGGGTTTTCTTCCTACATAGCTCTTTAAAAGGTAGCTGGAATACAAATTATTTTAGATTTGCCATAAAGTGGCAGTGTTTCAGGGCACCCCCTGATTAATAATTTTCACATTCTGAAATCTGTCAACTATACCTCCAGGCACTGCCAATTCAAGCAGATACAAAAAAGAGTATTCATAATACTTCAGGGCATGATTTCATCTGTTCTTCTACACTAAGCAGGTCTGACCTGCTCAGTATTTATCTGGGAGACCTCCAGAGAACATAAAGAAGAGTACAGGAATGGGCAGATCTTGTGAGGCAGCTGAGACTTCTTGCCAGTATAAATTATGCAACATCTCTGGGAATTTAAACGTTGGTTGTTTAAAAACTAGCACTGCTTCTTCTGTGACCGACCTATATTGGCACTGAAGCACTGTATGACTAGAGATGCTACCTTCCAAAAGGGATTTAAAACTGAGCTTCTGCAGTTCTTTTCTCAAATTCAGGTTGTTAACTATGGCCACATTCCATCTCAAGGCAATGAATTACATACTGTTTCCAATAGTCTTGAATGTCAAAATTATTCTTCACACCTCCTACTAAAGCACACAGTCACTGCCATGTTCCACTTCAGACAAGGCTGTATTCAGTGAGGAGTCTTATATACACAGCAAAGGAGTTGAAATCAGACAGAAATATGAAGTTACTTTTCTAATTATTCAGAATGAACTTAAAATCCAAGAAAGTTCTAGGGAAACTGTTAATTCTTGCAGAACCTCACAACTAATTTTCCCAAGCAGATCCTTGTAAGAAATGCAATTGCATGAAATTGTGACATATATTCACATCAGCACTCTCACCTTGCAGTGCCACTAGTTATTCCATACATTTCCACAGTTGCCTGTTGATAAGCCAAGTGTCTTAACATTATTGTCCAAACTCTGCCCACATTTCCTCCTCGGAGTTCCTAATTTTCATCTCTTTTCAGTACCCTGAAATTGATAGGCATTTAATATATGTTGCAATTCTGCCTCTGGCAATGTACTGTAAACCAGAACTGTTTCCTAGGCAAGGACTGACCAATTCAAAAGGCTGAACTTAGAAAAATGGCTATGAAGAGCCGTAAGTGAGAGGAAATCCTTCAAAATGGAGAAGATTCTCTTGGGGGCTCATTATCATACTATGGGAGCTTTGTACTTCAGACAGAGAGTTTAGCAGCAAACAAAGATCTTAAATTGCAATTTAACCCAATAACACCACTAATCATTGTTTGGTAGAAATCTCTCACAGAGAGGCACCACTGTGCTGTACTTTAAAGAATGTGGTATAAATGTTGCTAAAATACTGTCAGCTGAGTGTTTGGATATTCTAATTTTAGCCTTGTTTATTATGTTTCATCTCCATGGCATTTTTAGGCAATTCATGTATCATCAATTCTAGCAAAATCCTCTTTTTCAGAGAGACCTCACGGTCACTGGGACATGGATGAAGCTTCTCATTGTGATTTCTGTATGGACACGTTCACACAATTAGGTGCTTTAATGTAAAAGTGCACGATGCCCTTACAATTTTCTTGTAAGAAGCACTGACAGAGCTATTTTTAGGAGGAAAATCCATGTAAAACTCCAGTCTTTCTCCAGCAATGGGACTATTAAGCCATTATGATTGATTTTTCAACCATGCCAAAGCAGCTGCAAGAATTTAGGATAGGGAGACTGTGGCCTACGTAGCTGTTAAAAGTGTACAGCAGAAAGATGCATAAATACAAATTCTAACATGAAATAAAAGGAATGGAATTGAAGACACTGTTGTTCTAGTGGCAACTTACAGAAAGCTGCTATCAACAAGTTGGTAGGAATTTGTTTGTATTAGCTGTCAGGAGACTTCTTTGTCTGTGTGGATCTATTTTAAACAGTTTTCCCCTTTCAGCACTCCCTGATAATAAGAAACTTATGTAAGTGCTCTTATTCGGAAAGACTCTTGTTTTGGTCTTCTTATTTTGTCTTGAGAAAACCACAGGGCTCAGACAGTGTACAAAGAGGGCTTACATACTCAAAAGGTATACTTCAGCAGGCAGCAGAGATAAACTGCAAGGGCAGGATTAGTGGGACTGTGGACTCCACAGTTCAGCTATTTGCAGATGAGTAAGTAGCATCCTCCACCCAGTGAATTATCTCCTCCACAGTAGCACTGTGAGGTATTATGAAGAGCTGCGTTAGTCACAGTGATAGCTGAAAAAAAACACGACCAAACAAAAAACAAACCAAACCTAAATCCTTTTTCTCTTTTCTTCTATTGTGAGTGTAAGAACGGTTTTCTCCCACACTGAGAGGGACTAATTTGGCCTTTCCTACAAGGTGCTGGGAAGGGTGTATCCTCAAAGCACAGCTGCATCTGGGAGTGTGATTGGTGGTGTGCCTCCCTGCAATAGAGGTGGAGCCTGCCATAGAATTGGGGTTGCTGCATGTGATGTCCGTGGTAACCCTGTCAGCACAGCATGGAGAGGATGTCTCCTCCTACAGAGCCTTCCTGCTGGTAGAGTCCTTTCTGGTCTCTACTGAAATATGAGAAAATAGGCATTTTTTTGTGTTGTTTCTAAAGGCTGTTGGGAGTCAGGTTAATATGTAGGGCTAGGTTTTGTGAAGTCATTTCATAGCAATCCCTTAGTGGGCAAGGCTGTATCTTGTGTGACTTCTAGAAATGAGTGGGGTCTATGAGATGATCTGGTTCATGCTTAGAAGTTTGTTTTAAACCCGTGCAAATAGCAGATAGGCTGCTGTTAGCTGCTGATGTCACGGCAATGTCTTAAGTAGAGTCTTGGAGTTGCTAAAAACCACTCTATTGTAACTAAAAGTTAACCTATAACAATTTCCTGACAGGCTTTATAAGAAAATTAACTATCTTACAGTGAAACTAGGCTAGCAAATATTATCGTAGAATGACTTTCTGCTTTCTCTCACCCTTGGAAATAAGTTTGCTTCTTAATTCTCATGTAAGATGAGAGAATAAAACACATCACTGTACTTTATGACAATGCTTCAAATTCAGATAAAACAATTTCTCACTTGGTTGCAATTGTAGGAAATGGTAGCGGGAAAGAAAGTCAAGCCATAAAGTTACACAAAAGTTTAATTCCTTCATATCAAGTATATATTTTACTATTGTTTCTTCAGAAATGCAAAAAGTAGGCGTACTTTTCTCCTAGGCTGTTCAATTATATACAAAATTGACTTTTGTCCTTTTTCTTTTTTTTGAGCCAAAGTTGTTGCTTTGGATACTGTATGTAATTCATATAGAGTAGTCTGTGTCAGCAGGATGCAAGAACAGGTTGAAATGCTGCTGCCTAACTTCAGATATCAAGTCAAGCGATTGATAGGAAAACATATATAAAAGTTGGTAGTGAGACACCAAAGGCTAGTTTGTCAGTCTTCATCTGAGAATAAATACTTAATCCAGCACAGAGAGAAGTGCTAGCCCTCATAACTGTAAAGTGAGTAGATTGGTGTTTTTCTTGTTTTCTGCTGATTGTTTTATTAGCTGCTCACAGTTTGGTATCATACAGTGATGATTTGTTGTAACAAGAATTTCCAAGTCATAAGTTTTTTCCTAGACACAAGAAGTTTTGTCCAATTTAGGCAAAATACTTTAACTTTCTGTTTCAACTCTTGTCCTAATCATGAGCTATGTTCTCATAAAACTTAGTATTTCTCTTGATAATTAATTTAAAAATTATAATTCTGGGTATAATGTGAAAGATGTCTGGAGGGAAAGTGTAGAACCTCATTCCCCCAAATGAGAAGATGAGTGGCTAATGTACTTCTATTGGTGCAAAGCATGCCGCAATATTATTCTTAGAAATAGCAATGTGTTGAAGCATTTTCGTGACAAATTTCAGTGTTTTATTACTGTTTTGATTTACTTCCTCTTCTTGGAATAGCATGCATTGGTTGGTCTCCAATCACTTGATTTAATGCCCACTCTCTTAAATATTTTATCTAATAAATTGTCACGCTCTGGTTTTTTATAGAGCAAACTATTTTTCCTGTACCCATCCTAAAGAAAAACTGTAAGGCTAAAGTACAGTGCAGATGATATTTGTTGGCATGTACAGATTGAATCTGCTGCTGTGACTTTCTATCTAGGTGTCAGTTGTTTGTTTCCCCATGAAAGCTAATAATTTCTTTATTCTTGCTTTGTTAATGATGCCTACAATCAGACTTGTTATCAATTTTACCTTTGGCCCTGGATGGATTCAAAAAATGTTATTTCCCCCTCTTGTGTCCTGATGTTTTCAGTCTGTCTGTATTTAAATAGCTAAGCAATAAAATCTTAATTGTCCTATCAAGCATATGATAATCTCTTCCTTATTTTACTGGATGCAGACTAGTTCCTCCCATGATAATATACACTTGAACAGGGCTATCTGTGTGGAACTAGGTTATGCTGCTTTGGATCAGGGTTGAGTCTGTAATTTTACTTGTATTTTATGTAAATATATATATATGTATTATGTTTTGATTCTTCTGGGGGGTTTTTGGTTTTGTTTTTTTTAGGGTTGGGTTTTTTCCCAGTTTTTGTTTGTTTGGTTTTGTTTTGTTTGCTTTTAATGTCCAAATTTCCACACTCCTGCTCTTCCCCTCATGCCATACCCTCAAGCCTTTATAGCATCATGGCTAGCCCAATGGTCCAACAACTTCTAGGAGTGGGGCTGGGGAAGAGCATTCAGGCTCTACACAGGAGCACTGTTTAATATGAATCATTACTAGGAAGCTGAAGCTAATCTGTCCAGATTTAATCAAAGGCCCCTAAACAGGAGCATAAATGTTTCCAAAGCATTTACTGTAGCCTTCAGACATGTTATTAATGAATGTTATCCCTCTTGCCTCCCTTCGTGAAGGTGAACAGCTTTTATGTAACATTGATAAAACAGCTGCTGAAAGAACTAACACTTCATAATCCTGATCACCACAATATCAAAGTATATGTATGAAAAAAACAATCTAATAAGATCATCTTTTAGAACCTGTACTTATAATTTTAATTTTTAATGGTATTTTGGCAAATATTGCAGTTGAAACAGTTATTTTTTACTGAGCATACTATAACTGGTGAGGCTTGTCATGCTTGGCCTTAATGCAAAAGGATAAAGGGAATTCCCCCTCCTCATCCATGATAATCCTCTGTAGTTTTTCACTGTTGGTTTTTTTCCCTTCCCCCATCTCTATTTCCTTTAATATCTCAATCCTGTTTGATAGAGTGAAAAAAAAAATCTGTTTTGTAAAATACTGCTCCTAATTTTGTATTTGAAAATGCACTATTTGAAAAAGGCTTATTTTTTTACACTGGTGAGAAAGCCATTGTGGTTTAGGTTTTGTGTCCATCCCTTCTCCCTACTTTCACACTAGGGAAACAAAAAAATAGATGAAATACATTTGCTTTGAGTCAGTAACTTCTGTCTTCTGGTTTTCTAAGAATAGCCAAATGCTGCCATTGGCTCACTAACTGTCAGGGAGACAGCAGAGACTGAGGAATTAATGCAGCCTCTTGAAAATACCAGCCCAAATGCATGCTCATCATGAGTCATGGCTCACTGCTTGGGTTATTTCATTCCTGCAGTTTTTCTGCAGTAGAAACCCAGAGTCACAGAATGGGTCAGGTTGGAAGAGACCCCTGCAGTGGGTCATCTGGTCCAACCTCCCTGCTCAATCAGGGGCCTCCTAGAGCACATGGCAGAGGATTGCATCCAGACATATCCTGAATATCACCAATCAGATATGTAGACTCTGCAACCTCTCTGGACCAGAGTGTTCCAGTGTGTGGTGACCTGCACAATAAAGTTCTTCCTCATGTTCCACTGGAACTTCCTGTGCATTTCTGCTTGTTGCCTCTTGTCCTATTGCTTGGCACTCCAGAGAAGAGCCTGTCTCCTTTCTGTTACATTCTCGTTCAGCTACTTAGGGACAATGATGAAGTCCCCTTTCAGTCATCTCATCTCAAGGCTGAACAGGCCCAGTTCCCTCAGCCTTTTCTTGAGAGAGACTCCAGTCCTCTCATCGTCTTTGGAGCCCATACTGTCTGTAGGAAGAGGACTACTCTTGTTTCTTCTTGAGAGCACTCTCTAAACTCCTTCCCTAATCCATCCCTTTCTAAATAACATGTGACTTTTGAGACATGCATGTTTAAAGGGAAAGCTTGAAAAGCCAGCACTTGATGAGAACTAGTGACCTATAAAGATAGGTGAATGTGGAATTCAAAATTTAAATCTGTGAGAGACTCGTGATGCACCTATGGCCTGCTGTGTTGTTTTCTCTCTGTAAACCCTAATGGTACTGGCTTTTTAGGTGTTGCAACCTACAACAAATTCTGTGGTGGGGACAGACACACCAGGGTTTTGGTAACACCATGTACTGAGAGTAAATGGGGGTGGGGAGGTGCTAAAAAAATGGTGAGGTCACTATCTTGCTGTAAGTTTGGAGCCTTAAAAGTATATGCTGGACAAATGTCTTCCTGCCCTGCTGCAAGGAGAGGATACAGCACTTTGTTAGGAGTCAGACCCTGGGAGAGGCAAAGAAAGGAGGTCTGAACAGGAAAAGACCTTAGACCAGGCTCCTTGGCGGTGAGCTTGAAGATGGCATCCCTGAGTTAGGGGCAGTGTCGGTAGCCCAACTGAAGTGCATCTGCACCAATGCCTGCAGTATTTCGGTTTAGGTTGGGCATCAGGAAGAATTTCTCCACAGAAAGGACGATTAGACATTGGAATGGGGTCCCCAGGGTGGAGTCACCATGCCTGGAGGCCATCAAGGAAAGACTGGATGCGGTAGTGCCATGGTGTGGTTGACACAGTGGTGTTTGTTCATAGCGTGGACTCGATGGTCTCAGAGTATTTTCTAACCTAATCGATTTCGCAATTCTTCGATTGAAAACCCCTTTCCGAGGGCACCGCACCCTGAGAAGGCGGGAGCGCCGCGGGCCGCTGGGGGGCGGGACGTACGCTCGGGGCCGACCCAGGCCGCCAGGGGGCGCTGCGCCGGCAGCTGGGCCGCGGCTCCCTCAGGCGGCGATGGCGGCGGGCGGGATGGCGGCGATGGCCGGGGCACAAGGGCAGCGCGGGCTCACCCGGGCAGCGAGCGAGAGGCAGCACAAACCGGGCACGGGTGCCAGGAGCCAAGATCGCGGGGTTTGCCCTGGGACACCCGAGCAGACGGTGAAGGATCCTTTTTGACTGAGATCGGGTGTTGATGGGCTCCTGTGCAACAGCCGCTTCCACGGGCACAGCTTCGCTCCGGCAGGAGAAGGCAGCAGCACCCGATCCACCGGCCCGGACACAGCTCGTGGTGTCTCTGCCCCTCCGAGAGAAACTCCCCANCGGCGCGGCCCCGGGAGCGGCCCCGGACCCTGCGGCCGGGCTCCCCCTCCGCTGGGAGCGGGCCCGGAGCCCTCGATCGGGGCTGCGGCGTTTCGGGAGCACCGACCCGTTACTGGGAATCTGTGGGTGGGCGCTATCGGGGCGCGGTGGGGCTACAGGCGCTGGCGCTTTGCCTTCGTTTTTCTGTTTACTTTCCTTCAAAATTGGAAATACCTCTGGCAATTTCCGCTGCTGATTTCTTGGTAGGTCAGTAAAAAGCAGTTTCTACAGGAGCTGTCAGATTCAGCCAGTGTTTTTGGCTGGCAGCAGTATCAGTTTCTGACTTTTGAGTCTGGTGGAGGGATGTGGTTCCATAATCTGGAAGTTTTATTTGGATGTAGTGTAGTGTGCTGGCTGGCAACGTATCTGGATTGTGTGTTAGCGACGAGAAGTTAGTCTGGCTTTTTTGTTTGTGTCCAGATCTCAGTGTACTTGATTTGTGAGAATTCTTGTCCTAAATATCTTTGGAACTGACACTTCAATTAAAGCTGTTAAAACGCTAACCTTTAAACCTAGAAACTTTCTTGACGTTTGGACTTGGGAACACATAGAGAGGAGTGGTGTGATCAGTTACAAGAAAAGGGGGTGGTTTCCTGTTGGCCAGTAGTTTTTTTTCCCTGTGTAAGCTGTGTTTAACTTATTAAATGCTGATTGTTTACTTTGGGTTTTTCAATAAAGAAAGTGTGATCATAGTAGTGTGTTTTGACCAGTTTTGTGCGTATGAGGTAGAACATAATTTACAAGATTGCCAGATGCTCTGACAACCTAAAGTTGAAGCTGCCTTATGAAAATTTAGTTAGTGAATGAAATATTGGAGGTAAAATCACATGCAAGTGCAGTTGCAGAAATTGAGAGCTCTGAGGTCAGGCGTTTGTGGTGCTTTAGAGCAATTTGTAAGGTTGCAATATGAGACACTTCATGCTAAGAAATAGCTAATATGGAGAAGGAGGTTACAACTCTATGGTTTTTGATTCAGTGTCTTGGAAAAGGCAGATCTAATGCTTTTTGTTTGAAAACTTATGGTCTGCTGGCAGGGAAACTAAAGGCTGAGACAAATTGCATTTAAAACTGAAGTTACATGAGAACAGCTAGATAAAACTTTTAACTAGGCAGATACTTTGTCTTTGTATGAGAGCTATGAATCTGTGTCTGTAGAAAGTTCTGCAGAATTTGGGAAGAGGAGACACCTTTTGGTTTTATATATAACTTTACAATTTTTTTTTTAATAGAAGTACTGTTTTTCTGTTTTGATAGAATAGTTTATTGAATTAATACTCGTTGCTAAGAAAGCTGACCACACCTGTAGGAACAGCTATATCCTGCATTCACAGGAGACTTTTGAAAGGGGGCTGATCTATATTGTACATAGGTCTTTCGACAAATGGTAAATCTGGGCCAGCGTTTGAGTCTCCTACTGCTCTTAAAGCAGTAAGTAAGCTTCAGTTACCCAGACCATGGGGTAAACTTCAGTGTTGCTTAAACACTTTTTCCTGTGTAAAGGGAAAAGACAGACAGCAGCAAGCTGCCTTGGGCTTTGTTGAGGTCAGGGAAATTCTCTTGCTTCATAGCTCTGGACAAGTTAAAGATGCAACAAGTGCCAACTTCCCTGAGAATAAGTAGGGAGATTAGTCACACGTTAAAGGAGATTGAATCATATTTGGCTGTTTTCCCTCTTTCCACCCTCTACAGTTTTAAGTGTTGTCTAGACATAAACCAAACAGGCAGAACTGTGTTGGTCATCTTAGCTCTTTAGCATGTCTTAAGCTCTTTTTCAGAATAAAAAGCAATAAGTGTTGCATTGCTGTAGGACATACATAAATAAGCAGAAGACTTGCTTAAAAAGACTTAGGTAATTGTAATCTGAATTCTGAGCATGGCTCACTGGTGTGTAGGAGGGAGTTTCTAAGCTAGCTTCAAGTGACTTGTTGCTAGCAGACAACTGCGTGTTTAAAAAAATCAAGGTACATAGAAAGACTTAGACTGCTGACAGGTTTTATGTTACTTGTAAAACTTCCCCATGTAAAGAGTTACAAGATCATAGCATTGCTTTTATGCATTGGATCAGCAATAACTGTAGTTTTTTCTAAGTTGTCTTGTAGCAAAGACAAAAGTATCCCCTAAGAACTTTGCCTGTAGCTGGCTCTCAAGGCTGAATGCATTTAACAGTAGGCTAATCACTTTTTTCCCCCCAAATGTTATTTAACCTCCACCATGAATAGAACACACTAGGATATGGGAGTTGAGGTGCACTTACTGCTTTAAGACTTGGTTTACTGCACCAAACATTACTACTCTTTTTTTCTATGCATTTGTTGTGTTGATCTGGTATTTTCAGAATGGAATCTGCTAATGGTTGTGGTCAGCAAGTAATGCCATAAATCTGTGTGTTCCTTTGTACGTGTATGCCTGTGCTGTTTGGGTTGATGGATTTAATGTGTGGTACAAACCTACTGAAAAAAATTAGCATTAGACTTCAATAACCAGTCTTTCTTCCTTGGTCCCTCATCTGCCTTCTGAGCTTAAGCCCGTGCGAGTGAGAGTGGTACTCTGTGTGAAGATGATGAGTGTACCTAATTGTACCTGTTTTGCCAATCTGGATACTTTTTCTTGTGTATTTGTACGCTTAAACTGTACTTGTTCGAAGTGTGGCAAAAATAAGCGTTTAGATAATGAAGGAACTGAGGTCTAGAGTAAGATGTGCCTGCTTTAGGGAAGCTGCTTGAATCTGTGTTCTTGGATTTGTGGCTTGGCAGTACACGTACAAAAATTCTGCTTTCTAGACTAGTTAAGTCTATCCTGTTTGTGTATTCGTATTCAGTAACAGACTCAACTGTGCTTGTCGATGTGCCTTTCTGTTGGAAGAGCTGATCCATGCTTTTACTCTAACGCAAAATTGAAATCGAGAGAAGAAAATGTGCTTTCTCTATGGGGAAGCCGTCCAATCATTTTGTGAAATCTAGTGGTAGAGTTGAAAAAATACCCTGCATGCAGAGGCCGATGTTATGCATCAGTGTTGCAGGGGGGAGGGGAAAGAGAGGCGGCTGCCAAAGCGCTTCCCCTAGTCGGAATGCTGTTTCAGCCCCACCACGTGCGCATGAGGGGGTGAAGTCTTGGCTCTGGCACTCGTGGAATTTTGCCAGTGACTGAAGAGCAGCCAGGACTGTACCTTGCTTGGGTTGATGGGCTCATATGTACCTACAGAACTTGTCTGTCAAAGTCGAGCTCGTTTAGACAACAGTTCAGTTAATTTCCTGACTTGTGTCCGTAGTTACAGAAGTAGGTCATATAAATGTAGCTTTATGTGGAAGTTTTTTCCACTGAAGTTTCTGAAATATGTCCTGTTTCTTGAACTAAGGCTTTAAATAATTGAAATTCAATCCGTGGTAGCAATCCCTGGTATGCCATATTGTTCTAAGGTGCTTCCAGTTTCTTGGCTACTCAAGTTTTGGTTGTATGCTTTGACGTTTTGGTTAAAAACTAGATAACTTGTAACTGAGCTTTCTTCCAGATCATGGCAGTTCTTAAGGGCTCTGATTGTCCATAAACAAGAATTGAGGACAAAACTATGTCTGTTGTTTCCTGATCTTTCCTCTTTTCCAGTAAAACTATTTCTGTAAAATACTGAGTTCAAAATACTTGTACTCTTAAGTCTTTTTACAAGACGACTTACTTCTTAATGTTTAGTTGATAACACCTTTATGTAGGGATTTGCAGTCTGGTTTGATTTTGAAAACTTAGCTGTTGAGAACACTCATAGCAATGCATTTCTTTTTTTGAAAATAATCTGGAATTTTTGTTACATCTGTGGGGCCTAGCTAAAGCTAGGTAATTAGATAATCAGGTTAGGTAGGATCCATATAATGTTAGTTTCTTCATCAGGATGTTGTACAGCCTGTGATCAACCAGTTTCCTCTGGTCCCTGGCACGTATGTGCTGGAAACATTCATCTGAGGTACAGTGACCTTCTGTAGTTTGAATGGAAATATTTTAGTGCTGTAGCTAACGGTGGGAGCTTTCTTTTCTATTTTGACCATTGGAATCTAGGGGTGCTTAAACCTTTTGCTACCTACTCTTTGAGAAATGGTGTGTTGTGATACAGGTGAGCTAATTTAACAGCCAGGAGGTTTCAGAAGAGATAGTCCTCCTTAACTGTGCATTCCTGTATTTTGCCTTTGTCCATGTGTATATCTTGCATTTGATAAGTTGACTTCAATGGTTTGGAAGGTAACTTGTGGGAAAGGTGGTAGAAATTCCTTCCCTCTGTCCCCCATATTTGAGAGTACTACTTTGCTTCCCTTCAGGACTCAGGAAAATAATTTTGGGTAGGAGTTTATCTAATAGTTGGATTTGTTCAGTCATTAGATAGTTTTCAACAGTACATAATTAAAAGCACACAGTTTTTATATGGTTCTGTATAGCTTTTTATATTGTACAAGAGCTTCAGTCGTGATGACTGCTGTGTAGGATGTTTTCTTTTGGTGCCAGTGCAAGTGAGTAGAAATGTGCACTCAAAAGGAGTGTTCTCTGAAATGCTGTTGCAGCTGTAGCCTTGTGGCCAACTGGTGTGTACTAAAAAGCTCTAGCCTGAGGGTTTTAGTGTGCTGGGCTCAATTAAAATGCTTTAGTACTTGAAATTATTTTGATATTATTTAGATGTAATCTAGTGGGAAATTTGTATGACTTAGATTTGTATTCCAGTTCTTGAAGGTGGATATCATAACACAGGATGCTGGTGAGAAACATGTCTCTGCTCAAATATGGTAAAATGCTGAGCACGGTTGGAAGTGGTAGTCTCACTTTAACTTGCTTTATTTTGTGGGGAGAAGACCCCAAATTTGTGTTGAATGCTTCTAAGTTTGGCTAAGAAAAACAGAGAAGTTGCAAGTGGTTTAGCTTAGGCTGCAGTAAGTTTCCTCTTGAGGCTGTACTGCAGACAAGTTGCTGGTGCCATGAGTGGTGGTGCTGCACCACAGCATGATACTTGATGTCAGGTGTGTTCATGTGGCAGACTACGCTGGCTAAAATGCCTTGCATTCCTCAGAATATTCTGAGGTGAGCAGCTACTACACATACGAAGAAGGAAAGGTAGTCAGTCACCTTAGCTTTTTAAAATTTTTTCTGCAATCCTGTGAAAACAGGATGTGAGGAAAAAATTTGAATTCCTTGTTAGGTTTGGTGCAAGTTACATGAGGTGTTGTGCTTTTTTTCTCGTGCTTGTTCTTAAAGCTTTCCTTTGAAAAACCGGATGTGTAGATTTTGCAAGATAAATTGGATATACTGTCACCTCTCTGCTGACAGAGTAGAGGGGAGGAATTGATGAGCTCTCCAGACAGAAGAGTACAAGCATGTCTTTTATGGAGTAACTCTAGCTTTTGTTATCTAACTTTAGTCTGACTCTTCTGGTAATGGCTTCTGAACACTAGGTATGGTAAAGGAGAGGAAAGCTGAAGCTGTGTGTGATGGGGTAGCAGACTGCCTAGCTAGTACAGGAAGCTCATGCATTTTTCCAAAGTTAATGGGCTGGCCTTGCCTGCAGGGAACGAACTCTGAAGATTTTGGAAGTAGAGGCACCTAATTTCTTGAGGAAACCATTCTAGCATGGCTTCAGGGGTCATAGGGATGCCATGTTATTGTGGATCCTCTTTGCTTATCAATGCCAGTTTTAAGTAGCTTGGTTTCCTCTTTCTCCTCCTTAGCTGGTGCTTGGTGAGTGAATCTTTGTTCATCATGATGTTGTCCAGCTCAGCATGCAAAATGAGACTTAGCAAACTTCAGCTTAGTTTGCCTGGCCTACTTGAAATATTATATTCAGTGTTGACTTAACTTGTTTTGGAGGAAAAGGTAGGTGTTGATGATGGTTGTCAGACTTGACTTGTTTTGGAGGAATACATTGCTAAGTTACAAGGAGTCATCATGGTGATCAAAGTTCCAGGGACATCTTGAAGAGTCAGAAGGTGAAAATAAGTAGAGAAAAAGAAAAGCAGGCCTCTGTTCAGCACATATGACCAGGTTGAGTCCTTTAAAATTTGGCTGTCCTTTGGTTGGCTACTGTGGTTAGGTTATGCTACTTAAAAATCCTTCTGAGATTCAGGGGAATAATTTTAGGTTGGAGACTGTAACATTGTGTAATGTTACACTGTGTCGTCAGCCAGTCACTTTTAAGTGACTCAAGTTGTTTCTGTGCACTGGTTAGAGAGTGCATAAAAACGCTGCCTTCTACTTTGATCATTTTTTTGACTCTGCAAGATGTTCCTGGGACTTTTTTTATCAATGATGACTCTTCCCATTGTCTCTGTAGGGAGGTACTAAAATGAGCTGGAATTATCCTTAAGCCATGAGGTCTAAAAAGACAGTTCATTTGTTCTACCCATTTGCTACATTAAGATTCAAGCTGGATATCAGATGTTTAATTCTGATTATCGTATGTCTGTATGTATTTTTATATTTCGGAGGTATATCTCAAACTACACCATGAGCAGGGTAAAGAATAGTGGTGCAGTGAAATATTTCAGAACGTAAACTTTTATTGCTTTTGTAAAGGAAATTGTCTATTTTTGGATGAATACTGGGACTTAATATCTCATTTTGTTTAGTTACTGCCTAGAGAAATGGCAAAATTTAAAAACACAAATAAAACATGTTTTAGAAGCATGAAAGCATTGAAGTGAAATCTGAAGTTTAACCAATACTTCCAACACTTCTCCTAAACAGCTGTCAGGCTGGACTCTATCAATACCTATTGCTGAAGTGATTGATCTGTAAAATCACTTATTTACCTCTGCAAGAATTGCATGGCAACTCTTAACTTTGAGTGGAATTTCAAATGTTGAATTCAGGACTGAGGGTATTTTTTATGTGGCTTCTGGCCACCTTTCGTACAGATGAAAAATTTTCTTCAGAACACAAATTGGGTACCTTTCTATGGGCATACAGTGATCTGTCACAAATCTTTGCTGCCTGTGGTCTTGCAGGTTGTGTTCTGCTGTGCAGTGTGTGAGTCACACAAGTAAGCAACCTCTTTATGTATGCAAGTAGGAAACATTTTGGCTTTTGTGACTTATCAGTGTCTTGTCATTCAGTAGAGCTGTTGAAAGCTGTCAAGCAAAGTCAAAACACCAGTGTTTGGTATCTAAGCAGGTTTTCTCCCTTCCAGTTTTGCTGTCAAACTTGCATCAAGTTTTTCTGAAATGGACTTGGTGCTGTGTACTAGCCCTGCAATAAGATCTCACCCCATGCTGGGTTGGTTTTTCATATGCTTAAAATCTTCCCATCTGTTTTTTACTCATAACAGGTAATAAAAAATATTGGGTGTCACACATGCTAGCTCTAAGTTTCCTGATCTAAGTCTTCCATTGCAGAAGTGTGGAAGAAGAGAATGAGAGTTGAACATGGTTTTCAAGGTTCAGTCAAATGAGTTTATTTAGCACAATGCTGTGGTGATTTAGTATCTTGGGTAGTCCAACTGTTTCTTTTTTCTGTGTTGCAAGACTTCTAACATTTTTCACACAAAGACTGGCTGTAGGTGGTGTAGCTTTCAGAATGATCATATTTTCTTATGAAACAAACTGTTAAAATCCATAGTGTTCTTATGGATATTTGAGCTTGTGTTCATTAACTTTTTCTTACTTCTTTTGAAAGGCTCTTCCTTCTTCCATGATGATAGTAGCTGTCTACTGCCCAGTGATAGCAGCTCTCTTTATCGTTTTGAAGATGGTGAATTACCGTTTGCACAGGGCACTGGATGAGGGAGAAATTGTGGAGAGGAATGCCAGTGAGCATATGGACAGAGGTGCAAAAACAGAACAAAGCAATGTTTCAGCCAAGAGGAAAGACAGTAATGGGCCCAGGTAAGTTGCCTGCTGATGTTTGCATACTGCTTCAAATGACTAACCATCCTGTCTTCATCAGCTGTGTAACTGGACTGGTGATTGAGATTAAACACTGAGGAATATAGATACAGACATCTGCACTTCTGAAAGATGGTTTTAAGTCTGGTCTTGAAAAGCAGATTTATTTATGTATTAGGTTTGAAATGATGGATTCACAATAATTTCTTAGTTCCTCCCCCAAAGGACTTCAAGAACAATATTGAACATGTTATAGCATGGAAACTCTAGCATGGAAAATGTGAGCCGATTAGGTCACTAAATACTTAATGAACATAATTAGTACAAGTAATCTTATTTCAGTAGTAGATGTAGTATTAAAAATCTAGCTGTCAAAGACCATATACTGCATGCTAATTCTTTTATCATCAGGAAGTATGTCTGATTGGGTTTCAATTTTAGTGTTGCAAAAACAGGAGTCAGATACAATGCTTGACTCCAGTCATAGTCTTTTTAAGGAGAATGCTGTCCTGTGAATTTGGAAATTCTGGAATTGCTCTGCTCAGTAATGAAGATAATGATTCTGAAGTACTGTCAATAGGAGGTGATTCCTTTCTAGAGATCTCCTTTGTAGCCAGTGTAAAAAAAAAAAAAAACCACCCCAAAAAAACCACCAGAGGTTTTCCTCTTCTGACAAGACTATTTGGAGAAAGAAGAGCAAAAGATGACTCATCAGCAGGGCCGGCTTAACCAGTTTGATCAGACTCTGGATCTGTTGAGCTCTAATATCAAAGCCTCTGCCTCCCTTAGATAATTGAGGCCGTCTTAAAAGTTAAACTTTATGAAATAAATCAACGTTGAATTGTTAGCTTTTAGAGATGACCTTTCTCTGGTCTCTGAGTTTCCGGTACTAGTAGCCATGAGTAGTTTTCAAAGTGAGGTGATTTGTATGCTGTTCTGACTCTTAAAAGGTTGTGTGTCTTACTGAGGAAATGTAGTTGAAAGAAGCCTCTTGAGTCTGTTTATTGTGACGCTTTTAAAGAAAGGAAGTGTTAAACTGCTGCTCTTTAAAATGCTAAGCCTAGAAGTGAAAGGACTTTCCCCGTGTATATATGGGGTAGCTTCTCATGATCCTAGGTTCTTGTGTGTCTTTTCTCAGCTCAGGTATTGTTGGCAAAACCAGTGTCTTAGATTCCTCTAAAGCTGATATACAGTAACTTCTTGTATCAATCTTTTATAAACCTGACCCTTTTTCCATGATGTGTTTGGCAACTGAAGCTGCTGATTTTAATTGTGACTCCGTTTAGATCACCCTATACCTTACTAAAACTGTACTGAGGTGTTTTGGCAGACTGCTTCCCAAATTGTATCTTAGTGCTTACTCTGCTCAATAAAATTCATGGATGTAAACTAGTGGTCTTTTCTTTCTCATGCAACCTTGGTAATGCATGTTTTAGGTGTGACCTTCAGGCGTTTTGTCTGAGTGGTTTTTGGTGGGGTTTTTCTTTTTTGTTTTGTGATTTTGCCATGTAGCTTTTGCTTCCAAAACAGGGGCCCAAAGCTGGTAAGGGAATTTCTGCTAGTGTTGTGAATTACTTCTGGATGTTTCAGTTCTGTTTTGTCTAAGGAGCAGTTGACATGGGACAAGATGCTACATTATAAGCATTGTGAGCTCAGAAGTAGAGGTTAGTTTGATGCTGTGTGTCCTGCTTGCCAACTAAAGTTTCATTAACTTTTATATGATCCTTGTTCCCACTTTCAGGTCTCTTAACTAGAACTGGGAACAAGGTCAATGCAGAAATTACGGAGTTACTATTTGGTAAGTGGGATGTACAGTATATACTAATCTTTGCCTGGAAGCTTACAAGAACTCTGGGGTAGCATTCAAACCAGTAGATGGAGATGGGATGTAGAATGAGTGTTAAATATTGAGCTGTAATGTTTTTAGTAAGTTAAATTGGAACACTAATAAAAACCCAAACCTGTCTGTGAAGGGAATGTGTGTGTGTGTAGGGTTTTCTGATTTTTTAAACTCTGCTCCCCTAATAGAAGGTGGATATAGGGGAGATCTGAGCAGAGGTACTATCTTAAATGTTTGCATAATCAGAATATTAGTTTTGATAGCTTAGACTACAGCATGCAATACCAAATAAATATACATATAGTTTGCAAAGTCATCCAGAGTCTTTACCCTGCCACATAAACACACATGGAGACCACTTTAGATACAAATCTTAGTATATTTGTAGGATTAAGCAGTGGTTGTGTTCAAGATTCTGTTTAGCTTCTAAGAACTGCTGGGTTTTTTTATGAAGATGTTTATCCTCGAAGTGGTGCTTTCAGTTATCTTAACAAATTATGTGCTGTCATATGTAGGCTTGCTCAAACTGCTCATTTATCTTCAGTTAACCTTGGTTTGTGGATGGGGGTTTCTTTCCATGAAACTTTGGCATGTTTAAGCAAAGAACAACTTACCCTTCCTTTAGAATGCCTTGTTTGTTTTTTGCTGTCCTCCTTCTAAAGCTGAAATTCTCTAGTTAGTGTTTTTGAAAGAAAGTCGTAATTTAGACAAAGGAATGTGAGTTACTGTTTTCATACTTCAGGTGTTAGTAATGTTTGTGTAAGGTTTCACGAAAGCAAGTAGAGGGGATACAGGCTCCTGATCTCATAGAAATGTAGAAGAAGCAGTGCAAGCACGATCTTTGTTGGGTATCGGTGGACCCACATAATTCATGTAAAACATTTAAGTCAATAATTTTTTTTTGGATACACGAATATGGCATCCTGTCAGTGGCTGTTACGGCTCAAAGTATCATAAAGTGTTCATCTGGTGACACTGTTGTTCCAGCATGGGGGAACTATAATAATGATGCTACATAAATTTCACATGTACTTCTACCAAATAAACCTAGTAGCTGGAGAATGTTGCATCTTCAAAGTATTTACTGTCTCCTTAAATATGAGCAAGAAAAATAAAAAAGACCATCTCTAAAACTCTTGCCTTGCCTTTGCTATTTATTCTCCTTGCAGTTTTCTGTGGCTAGTGGACCTGTTCTTGAATTTAGAGTTAGTTTTTATTTTTGACTATCATTAGTGACTCCAAGTTTGGAAGCAAATTTCTTTTAATACTTGAATCTGTTGTGATCTAACATTTGCAGTACATGCAGTGGTTCTTGGGTATTTTGAGAGCAGCCTCCTGACTAGTTACCCTACTCTTTTATTGGACATTAAGGACAGATGATGACTTTCAAAAGAAAATAATAAAAATCTTCCTCTCCTTTGTCCAGAAATCAAAGCAACTTTTCCCAGGTGACCTCTTGATGTTCTGATCTGAATGTCAGATTTTTGTAGTCAATCAGCCTAAGTCAGATTTTCAACTTGAATTCATGTAGACTCATGGCCTCTTCATGCTTTTGGTTAGTCTCTGACATGCTGATGAGATATACCTGCAGACATTAATTTTAGTTCATAGTTACTAATAATTAGAAGTAGTGGTTTTCATTTGCTTAATGTCATCTTTGAGTGCCTCTTTCACAGCAGTGTCCTTTGCTGGCCGTAATTTTTTCTGTCTTCTTGATTTGTGTAGTAATTTCACTGCAGTTATTTTGTTTGCAAACTGAAAAGCGTAGCACTTGCTTTAAGGAATGAAGACAGCAAACTGTAAGAAACTGATTGTAGAATTTCATATCAGGAAGACATGGCCACAGCACTAGCATCAAGTATAGCTCCTAAAGAACTCTAGATGTTGCAAAAGTCCAGGTACTTAGGCATACAGTGGTCAATCCTAGATATCTGTATTTCCTGCTACTTCCTGCAGACTTTATTTGTTGATGTTTGTTACTAGCTTTTGTTCATCCATTGGTTTGTGTGTGCTATCACAGAACACAGAAGCTGTGAGTAGAGTAGCAGTGATGGATTTTGTTGTTGCTTATGCTGATATCTGATGGTTCAGTTTTAGACAAAATTGCCACCTTGTTTGGCTAAATACCTGGTTCTATGCCTGAAAGTTTATTTGCAATGACTTACTTTTCTACTTCATAGGATGTACTTTAATCACATGCAGTGTTTCTCAATGAATTATTCAAACAGGAAAGGAATTCCATCTTTTTGTGAATGGCATTCTCTGTTATATCTTCAGTTGTCATTGTAATGTATGCTGAGCTTAAACATTGTGAGAATTTTTCTGTTTAGTCTTTAAATTCATGTCATGTCCTTATGTATTCTTAAAATACTTACAGAAGGAATACTTTGGCTGAAGTTGGTGCTGTTATCTTTTAAAATTCATTTTCCTGACCTGCCTCAGTGTAATTGATAATACTGGGTCAGAGAGGGCTCTGTAAACAGCCATCCCCAAGGGTATGCCTGTCTCATTGCTGAGCTGTAACAAAATGGTTGTTTCTCACTTTTTTTTTTTTAATTTGCTGGAGTTGGACCATAGTTGTTCTGCTAACTAATGGCTGGTTGTCTTCTAAGTTAACTTATTTTTACTGAAGGAGTGTATTCCTAACTTCAAACTGTCCTTTTTTTCGGTCACCTCTGATGTAGGAAAAATCATGTCCTCTTATCTAAAGTGATTCCTGAGGCTGTGCCTTTACCCCTCTCCAAGATGACAACAGCTTGACATGTCATGCTGCAGTATGAATCAAGTGTCAGGTCCTTTAGTGTACAGACAGTCTGTTTACAATATCCTTGATTGATATCCATATATTTCAAAAATTATTAGAATCACAGAATATGCTGAGATGGAAGAGGCCCATCAGGATCATCAGTTCCAGTTCCTGGCCCTGTGCAGGCTACCCTAATAAGTGTTGCTCTTACTGAATAAGACTTTCCTGTAAGACTGATTATCAATTAAGCCTTGCAGTGCTTCTGTCCATTTCTGCCCCCTTCTTCAGAGACCCTTGTCTTTGATGTATTTGGTCTGTTGGGAAGCTGTTGTTTATATTTGGGAAGAAGCAGAGAGGATCAGTGTCAAATTACTCTGCAGTTACTTCTGTTTAGAAGTCTCCTGGATCAAGGTGCTTGAAGAGAACTATAATGGGATAGGAAAAAGAATGCCTCAACTGCTTCGTCTTTGCAATTAACAATCAATGCTGGGTTGGATCCTTGTGTTCTAGTCCTCAACTTGCTTCAGACCCGATCATTGTAATGGGTGAATCCAACTTGCTTTTGTTTCTTAAATATCTGCCTTTGACACACTGAATCCTGTTGAATTGCAATTTGATGGTGTTGCTCTAGGAAATACTTTCAAACCAATATTTGTTAATCCTGAAAGGGCGAAATTGCCAGGATGCAGTGATATGTGTGTTGTACCTCAAAAAATTTCTTGGTAGGGACTGTAAAGTATCTGAAGGGAAGTTATTCTTGAGTAGAAAGATGTGTTTTGCACCCCTGGGAGAGATACCATGGCCCTGTATGTCTCTGCCTGTTCAAAAGTTTTCATTAGCCGTCCTTGCTTCTGCTCCCAGATTCAGTCTAAGGAAAAGACCAGCAGTCCTTTTCATGCTCTGAGTCCTATGTAGTATATTTTTCTGTTGGGAAATTTCTGGGTGCTACAGTTGAACAGCTGATCCAAAAGTTACGTGTGTGCGCATACAGAAGGGAGAATTCAATATGTCAGCATTTGGAATGCCTTATAGCACCTAAATCTTCAGTTTGTGTTGGCTGGTGACAGTGGACTTGTGGTGGCAGTTTCTGTGACAGTGTGTAGTGCTCTGGCTCAGACTGAGCTTCCTGTGTCAGCCAGCCGGTGTTCATCCAACGTACTGGGGTATATTTGAGCCCCTGATTTTTGAAAAGGGAAATTTGTTTGGAATATGCACTCAACATACACAACCTTTTGTTTAATTGGTGGGATAATGTGTTGTTTTTTTGGTTTTAATGTTTCTCTCAGTGACCCTGGTGGAGGGATTGAGATGTCAGAGTTCATACGAGAAGCAACTCCCCCTGTTGGCTGTAGTTCACGCAATTCTTATGCTGGGATAGATCCAAACAACCAGGTAAGAATTAAAGCTACTGCAATTGTTGTTTTAGTATTGCTGGCTTTGCAGTCTCTAGATAACCTCTTCCTATTATTTTATGGGGTTTTTTTGTAATTTGTATTAAACAACTTTCCTTTCTGTATAGAACTGCTTTATTAGGAAGGCATTGCATTCTTTCAGCAGTGTAGCTCTCATCCTGTCTTGTGCTTAGATTAGAAATGGCTGGGTTTTGAAAGGGAACCTACTGTCCCATCAGGAAGTTTTGCCTTCTGTTCAGTTAGCTTTCTTCCAATTTAAGAAATTAAAATGGCTTGGAGTATGGTCAGCTAAGTACTAGGAAACCACTGTGGTGGGATTCCCTTGTCCCTTTGGGTACCTGTGAGCCATTAGATAGCTCAAGCTGTCTTCATCCTTATGTTCTAACTTTGTCTTCCTTGCTTACTTTTTTGTTCTGCCATTTAAAGCTTAATTGGTAAATTTAAGTGCTGTATTTGAGGAGGCTTCTGTTATCTTAGAATGTATCCACTGCTGATTATATCTTGCAATTGTAAATGGCTTTCTGCAGGTTATGATTCCCGATAGTTCAGATTTTATGGATAAAAAAGTTTGTTTGCTAAAGTATAAAGAAAGATGAACTGCTAGAAATGGGAAAACTAAAACTGTTTGTTTTTTGCATGTTCTCTGCAAAATCTTCACTTTCTTGATTCTTCAGCAGGATTGGGAAGAAAGCAGTAAATAGGGACTCCTGCCAGATGGAAGTGCTGAAGAACATGGCTTTATTACATTTTAATGTAACTTCTTTATGCTCTAGTTGCCTTGAACTTCACTGGGGAAGTTGCTGTGTTTCTGTATTATGTCTGCTAGGTTTATGTGTTCAAATTCCATAGTGTTGGATGTACTGTTCCTTCTGTTTGGCTTGTGATATTTAGCTAGTTGTGTCTAGTTTTTATCAACCCTTCATGAGGACAAGTAGATGAACTGGCCAGGCTGTACAGTTGTGTTGATAATGAACAATGCGGCATCATGGTAAAGACACATAACCTATCTACAAATAACGTGCAAGTCCTTGGCATGGTATTACAATATCACGTTCTTCTAATTAGCTCTCAGAGCAAGCAGTAGATAATGAAATGCAGTGGTATGCTAATGTTGGTGTCTTATCTGAATCATGCTCAGTTATGCAGCATACTCTTAAGAGATTTTCCTTCCTTCAAAAGAGAAGGCATTTGCTGGTGTTCAAAGGAATAGGAAGCAATGGCCCATGTAGGAAAATAGAAACATGATGCCTAAACTAGTTCTTTCACTGGTCTTTGAAAAAAATTTGGTCCAAACACAACAGTTTTAATATTAAAGCATGTGAAGAAGTTCAAGCTACTGTGAAAGAAAGTATAGCATTTAGAATGTATTTGTCCTAATAAAATTAGTATTCAGTGGTCCCCTGTGATTGATTGTGCAGCATCAAAAGGGAACATGAACAGTAAGCATTTGAGTTCTGTTCAGTTTTTGTGTGTGAAATAGCTTTTCTGTGATGATACATTTGTATTCAGTGACAGCATTCAGCAAAGCATATTATTGAATGGAAAAATGCTGAAACATGACAAAATCAGTGACTAAAATTGTGTGTGACAATGTTGTGAAGAAAATTTATTAAACAAGCTCTTAGCTGCTTTTTCACATTACACATAAAGCCATTGTTCTTCTGTGCTATGGCTGAATAGGATCTGCATGCATCTTAGGTTACCTGAAATTGCTGTGCTTAGAGAAAAGAATTAGTAGAATTATGCTCTTTTCCCCAGAGTAATTTTAACTAGGAATTTTTGGAAAACACCATTCCAGTAAGTATATATCTATCAGTTAAATGGCCATCATTTTTTGTCTTTTAGATTCAGATTTTGCCGTTGAGTGCTCTTCTTCCATCTTATTTCTGAGTGATTTAATTATCTGACACATGCGTTGTTGTATGCTATTTATAGTTGAGAGGTTGTATTGAAAGTGTTATTGAAGGAAAGACCAAATTCTCTTTAGCATCTCTGCAAAGTAATCTCCAATGGATTATAGGTTATATTTAGAAAGGTAGATTGCAAACCTAAATGGTGGAATTTTTTGTATGAGAAAAAAAGTACCATGCCTGCTGGTTTGCCATTGAATGTGAAATTAACTGGAAAAATATGTCTCTTTTCTCATGGGAGCAGGTTTTGGATTTAGCTTGGTGTTTACTGTGTTGAACAGATAAGTTTTATACTAAGATTGTTTTCTTTAAACATTTTAGGCAACCAGGATCGCTGCATTAAATGTTCAGTATTACAACAGCAGTTATTAGTGTAGCACTGCACCTGTACTTTGTTGCCACGTTAAGTAAGGAAAATTCCTAGATTAGAAACTTTTAAAAATCAGCATAGTAAAGTCTCCATGGACATTGACTTTTGAATGGAATAATGCTGTGATGTAGTTAGATGTTTAATTTACATGACTTTTCATCTCTTTACAGTGGAGACGTAGTCAAAATTTTAGAGCACTGTGCTGCTGGATGCTTTTGTGCATTTAAAAGCCTCCTAGGTGTATAGGCAAATGCATGTGTTGCAGTAATAAGAAATGACAATTGTTTATTTACTGAAACTGTACAGTAAATAATTACTATATTTCTAGGTTGGATCTGGATTATCTCGTCTGGGAACAGCAGCAACCATCAAAGGTGAGATTTTTAGCTACTTAAATTACCTTGCAGAAGCACTTTAAATCACTGTTGTTTACTGTGTTGTTTCCAAATACTGTCTACCTTAGTCATCTTGAGGGGTTTTTTTCCTTTTTTGAGCAAAATACAGCATTTACTAGTTGGGGGAAGTCTTCTTTGGACATGCAAATTGTATGACCAAAACATGAGGGGAGAATATTCTGGGGCATGTATTCTACTTCCCATGTAATGACAAGTTTTCCCCTTGCCTATAAAATGCAGAGCCAAAGGATTGGTTGGGGGTAGACTTTCCTCTGCTATTTTGAGTTGTGCAACCAATTACCCTTCTGGTATTGTATATCAATGACTTGATTACTTCTTGTTGCTTGACATCTAGCTAAAGTATTTTCCAGCTCTTGTGAACTCCTCTAAGATGAAAAGATAACAAATTTGCTTATTATTATTTTCTTGTAAATTTATCCAGCCAATGATAAGGCAAAAAAGAAAATTGAATGCAATTCTTTTGTCACCTTGATTTTATTTCTTTCTCCTTGCTTTTCTGACCATTACAAGTATTTTCTTAGTCAACTCCTTTTTTTCTTATGGACAATCATGCAAAAAGAAATATTCCAATAGATACACTATTTTTCCCTTTAAGGGAAAAAATTTATTGCCATTGAGTTCTGTGGAAGGTAAAAGAAATACAGTAGACAATATTTGTGTCTAAGAGAAATCTTGTGTTATTGTAATTATGTAATTGTTGTTTCTTAGCTATAAATGAAGTAATAAAAGCAACAGGTTTTCATGACAAGTGAGAATGTATATGTTAATACTTTGGGCACTAGTACTCTTTATTTCTTAAACTTGCAGGTGATACTGACACTGCCAAGACCTCTGATGATATCAGTTTGAGTCTTGGCCAGAGTTCTAGCCTATGTAAAGAAGGGAGTGAAGAACAAGGTAAAATTTCTTCTTCTCCATACTTAAACATAGTATTCTGTTACCAAAGACCCTTTGCTTAATATGCTAAATAAATTCTTGCAGTTTGTTGATACCCTTTCTTACAGTCTATCCTGAAGTTCCCTGTTTCCTTTCTTAGTTACTCAAGCTCCTGAGAAGTGCAGTTTGAATGCTTATAAGTTTATTCTTTGTGTGTTCCTTGTTCTGATGTCTTCCAGCTGGTAATAAATATTTACAGTCACCTTACTGCTGAAAGATAGCTAACTTACATTTCTTTAGACAGAGTCTCTTAGACTACAGGTGGCCTGTGATTAGTGGACTTCATTGTAGACTAATTTGCTTGCTTTATCAGTGCAGACAAATGTAAATGTGGTGGGCTTTTCTATAAAGTAAAGAACTCCATACAAAGCTCTGTGTTCTTAGAGTTGCAGACAGCTTCCAAGATTAAAGTTACCAGAGCTTGGTGAATTTTTAAAAATTTTTTTTTCTAATATGTAAGGAAACTGTTGCTCATGTTCTGAAACAAAACAGGGCAATTTTTCATTTAGCTTCATTGCCAGGAAAATACCTGCTCAGACTAAAACGGAGTACAAAACGAAAGGGAAATCTTTGCTGATTTTTCCAGTACCTGGTGATTAGGAGGAAGTTAACTCTGAGGATACCACCTTTCATTTTTGCCAGTCTAATCACTAATGGGTAATTAGAGCCATTAGATGGATGATTCAATCATTACTGTGTGATTCAGTGCAGAAAGTGTTTGAAATGGAGCATCACAGGTGGCCATGCTGTTGTAATAGGCAGCAGCAGGGTTCTGCTGCTTTCAGCTGAATAATTTAAGTGTGAAGTATCTTAAGTTGAATGTGTTCAAATATACTCTACAGAAATTTAACAACTGTAGAAACTTAACTTGGCCTCCAAATCTTCTATTTTTAGTGACAGTAGCAAAAGGGAAAGTAGCCTGGCTTTTAGTACTGCCTGCAGATGGACACTTTTATGGGGGGATACCTGTGATGGGAAACAGGAATGATTGTTTTAACCAAGAGCTAACAGTAAATCCTCATGATTTGCTTTAACAGCAAAAAACACCATATATATATATATATATATACTTACGTATTTTTAGAGGTAGTGAAACTCAGTGACTTCATAGGGAGTTTCATTATAGTACAAAAAGACCTGTGACAATGCTAACTGAGCTTACTTGGTATCTGGTAGGAAAGGTGATTTTTGTTGGGCTTTTGGTGACTTCAGAGTTAATGGGGTTTACTGTGTTTTCATTAATAACTTTATGTTTACTGCATGTAGGAACCAAAACAAAAGGCAGGGTACTCTTTTATAGTTAAGAAACTTCAGGATATGTAAAAATATTAAGTGAGACACATAAGCAATAGAGGAATTTGGGGACTTGTCAGAATTGTCATGTCTTATTAGTGGCTGGGGATAAGCTGGTATTGATAGTATCTTTTTTAATGAAAAAAAAAAGCCTGTCAGATTTGCCCAGATGTTATAAAATATTTTAAAAATGGTTAAGTGATGAATTCATAGTACTTGCAATTGGATTTTTCAGCTCGTTTACTTTGTCTGTTATAAACAGTTGTATAACTTACATGAACATTCTACATGAATATTTTTAAATATGTACTTAAACAGATTTGGCAACTGATCGGAAGCTTTTTCGTCTGGTGTCGAACGACTCATTTGTCTCCATGCAACCTTCATTGTCCTCTGGACAGGATTTGCCAAGGGACAGCAGTGACAAAGTGTGCCTCTCGAACAACCAGCTTGTGGACCAGTCTAAAAACAGTGCATGTGACACAGAAGTAGCTTCGCTGGTAACTCTGCATTCTCATTCCTATAGAAAGGATCATAGACCACGAGGTGTACCAAGGACTTCTAGCTCTGCTGTTGCTTTTCCAGATGCTTCACTAAATGACTTCCCCCTTTATCAGCAAAAACGAGGACTAGATCCTGTCAGTGAGTTAGAAGCTTCCAAGCCCCCTTCTGGATCCCGAGAGTCTTTGGGTGAGAACTCTTGCATTTCAGGAGTTTTTCAATTAGATGACATTCTGAAAAGTAGCAGCCCTCAGCCATTGACTAAGAGTGGGAAGAGCAAATCCTTGAAAGCAGACAAAAGTATGGACAGTCTGAGAAGCCTTAGTACTAGAAGCAGTGGTTCAACAGAAAGCTACTGCAGTGGGACTGATCGTGACACCAACAGTACCATCAGTAGCTACAAGAGTGAACATACAAGCTCAACACATATAGAAAGTGTATTGTCAGAGCACGAGGAGGAGTCTCCTAGAGAAGAGAAAAAGGATGGTAAGAAAAAAGACTGTGGTGTCGACTCAGAGGATGACAGTAGTTCTACCACTGACAAAAGGACTAGTAGCGAAAGGACTGCTGTAGAAGTGAGTCCTCTGGGTGGTGTTCAAGAGGTGAAGGGTTCTAATGCATCTGAGGAGATGCACAGCCAGAAAGGTCTTGGTGCCTCTGCTTCAGAAGAGGCCAATAAGAACCCACATGCCAATGAATTGACTACACAAGCTGACAGGCCACATGGGAAGGCTGCTGAGCAAAGAGATGAGCAGAGTGAGAAACTAGCTGTGTTAGTAGATTCAAGAGCTTCTAAAGAAACTGGTGGAAAACAAAAAGAAGGAGATGTTCGACCAAAATCTTCTAGTTTAATCCATCGAACAGCCTCTACCCACAAGTCCAGCCGGAGAAGGACAGGAAAAAAGCGGGCTAGTAGTTTTGATTCAAGTCGGCATAGGGAATATGTTTCCTTCCGAGGTGTATCTGGTACTAAACCTCACAGTGCTGTGTTTTGTCACGATGAGGACTCCAGTGATCAAAGTGACTTGAGCAGGACATCAAGCATGCAGTCAGCTCACCAGTTCAGCAGTGATAGCTCTTCCAGCACCACCTCCCATTCATGCCAGTCTCCTGAGGGAAAATACAGTGCTTTAAAGACCAAATACGTTTCTAAGGACCGTGGGGGCATAGACTCTGAAAATGCTCACAAAACCCATGTAAGCTCTGAAGGAATTAGCAAAAAAAGATCTACACGACGGACTTCTAGCACAAACAGTGCCAAGAATCGTGCCAGAGTGTTAAGCCTGGACAGTGGTACTGTAGCTTGTTTAAATGACCCAAATAGTTTAATGGCACCAGGTAACATAAAACAGTTAACCACTTCAAAATCTGATTTGGAAGCCAAAGAAGGAGAGGTGCTAGATGAGCTATCTCTGTTGGGAAGGGCTTCACACTTAGAGTCAGTCACTCGTTCTAGGAATAGCTTACCAAGCCAGGCTACATTTCCTGAAGGGGAAGACCAAGAATCAGCAAGTGGAGGTAAGTAAATGACCTGCCAGAAGTACCTTGTTGCATTTTGTTAATGAGCCTGGTATTTATGACTTAAATTAAAACTATACTTAAGCATTCTCCCTGTTTCTGGACTCTTGCCCAGTAAAAGTGAAAAAGCATTTCCTTCATGATCTCTTGGAAGATCTACTGAAGTAGGTGTTGAATCCAAACAACTTTTACAAAATCTGTAAGTAGAGGGATTAAGGGTTTGTTACCAGCAGTCCTTGTTAATTAGAGCTGTATCTTGAAACTATGACTTGTGATGACATCAAACTTGCTCCATTGTCTGAGTAATACAAACTACTGCACAGCCTCTCTCTGGCATGGCTTGAGGTGGTATCAATAAAATAAAATCAATCCCAAACCCTTACCATGCTGCCTTTAGGTGTGGATTCTTACAGTGGTCTACTTACTAAGCTGAATTCTCCTAGGGATTTGATATTTGTTTAGCCTTGCCGTTGCTGGCTAGACAGTCTTGTTTACTTTGGATTTTGAGGGTTTTTTTCTCTTCATTATGTGAACACAATAACCTTCCAGTGCTGGAGAGGACTGTAGTTTCCTCTTATTTTCCCTAACAATTGTTTTGCTTGGTGTAATGTGAACAATAAGCTACCTGGAGTAGCTGTTATTAATACAGATTAGTAGTGGCATTTAAAACAAAATTTGGAGCTCTTAATAGTTTTTTTGTTTATTGCTTGTTGTAATGTTTGTTTCTTTTCTTGGTTAACTGTATTGACTGCCTTAACTGGAAGGCTTTTTGTGTCAAGGTAGATAAGTGTCTTTAAAATACAGTTTCAGAACAGTATGAGGTTGCTAATTAACTCAGTTTGATTTCTGGAATTTTCAGAGGCCAATACCTACCAGATAATCTGGATCTTTACATGTAGGTGGACAAACTTTTCATAAAATTGTATTTTATATCAAGACAGGTATTTTTAACAAACTATAGCAAATTTGACTGTTCCTATTATGTAGACTGCCTAAACAAAATAGAGTGATTAATCTTAAAAAGACATTTCCAGCCCACACTGAGATAAGATGTATGGGTTTTTCTTTTGGTTTTGTTCGGGGTTTTTTGTGGATTTTTTTTTTTTTTTTTGATGGTGTGTCTCCCAATATTAACAACAGAACTACAAAACTCAGTACAATTAATGTCTGGGCAGGAAAAAAAGTGTGCCACTCTGAAGTTCAGCTGTATATTGATTATTGATCAAATTTGACAGGTTTACAATTAGTTTAGACCTACTTATATGCCTTCACTGATATATGCAGATTTGTTGTTGGTTTGGGTTTTTTTTTACTTTCTCTGTTTTTCCTGGTAACAGATTTTGCAGTAGCTTTAATAAAAGTCGAGGTTGCTCTTCTAGTACTAGCTCTACATGCTAAACACTTAATACACATTCTTCTTAAGGCCTTGTTAAAGTGACAGCTCTTCATATCTACTGAGAGTAATTTGGTTAATAAAAGGTCTCCTTTATGTATTTACCATTTTGACTCTGCTTTCCTTAGCACAAAATTTGATTGAATTTTGGTTTAGTAACTGCTTAAAGCTGTTAAGATTCTCCCTTTATGTGCAGAGGAGGATTAACATACCTTACCTTTCAGAACATGTCAGACTTTATATGTATGTGCTTACTACTTGTCAGTAGTCTGAAAGAATTAATGGAAGACAGATGGTGAATATTATGAAATGTTTTGATTGCTCTTTTGAAAAGGTTTGTCTTCTCCACTATTCCATTCAACGCATTTCAAAGCAGTCTTAAAGGTACAAATCTATAGCAGCTTAAGCAGGAAAGGCTTGCTGTTGTTCTTGCTGGCCTGATCCATTTTCAGTTTAAAATTTTAAATGCTGGTCATTTTGAAGTTGTTAGTATTTTTAATAAGTGGGAACTACCCAAGTACTTCTCTATGGGCTGCAGGCTATCTTTAGGAAGCAATCTGGAATCAAGTTCTCCAGATCTGGCGATATGGTATGGTTAATAACACTAGCTGTATTTTGTTTCTTCCTACCAAGAGAAAAGGAAGTATTTGCTTTATGACTGTAAGAAATGAATGTCATTCTGCCTTTTTTTTTTTTTGAAAGCAGAACAAAATTATGACTTACTTTTCTTTAGCATTACTTAAATATTTATTCAGTCTTGTCTAGCACCAAGGCAGTAATTACATTGCATTTATCTGTTCATGATCGATCTGAGTAATTCTTTCATAGCGTCCTTCTTTACTGGTTTTTCTCTTGTGTGGGTTTGTTGGGATTTTTCCCCAAAATTTATAGCTTATATTACAAGTTTTGTAACATCTGTATCTTTAATTGTGGCTTTCCTCTTCAGGCTTACCCATGACTAATAGTAATGAGAGAAAATGTTGTAACTCATTACAATCTAAGTGCTTTATAGCTAGTATTTCTAATTATTGAGATGCCTTTTGGGAGCTTTTTCAAGGCAGGCATGTGTAATATAAATACACATGTATTTATATTACATGTATAATGTATAGCATTTTTTGACAAAATTAAGAAATCATTTTATTTGCTTGCTGCAAGTGAATTACAGAATAAACTTGGTTTAGATTTTCGTAAGATCAGGGGATATTGGTTGGATGTGATTTTTAGAAGTAGTCTGGTCCAACCATAATTTTAATATGTATTTTTTAATGTCTATGATTGCTTATGATAACTTTTTGAAACAAATAATTAACAGATGCACACAGGATAACTAAAATACTGATATAATACCACCTCCTCTTTTCCAGTCAGCAGCTTTCAGTTCCTGTTTTTTAAATATGACTTAAACCAGTAATTACAACTTCATTTTATCCCTCCGTCTTTAGAGACTAGAAGTACATTCTTCTTTGTGTAACTGCTAAAATGTGTTTTGTAATGGATATGGCCTTCACTAATATTCTACTAAGCAGGATGTTGTACAAACTTGTACATATTTCACTTCTGCAGATACAACTTAGTAGTTTAATTTCTATATTATTATGCCAGGAAGTGGTGGATGACTCACTCGCTGTGAGATGGTATGTGCATTTGAGTAGAAATTGCAGTTCATTAAAATGCAGAGAAGCAGCATCTGAAAACTCTGAAATTAAGCATATGTGGTGGATGTGTAACAAAAAATGGAAGATGTCTTACAGTAGTTATCCTTGTTCAACTGTTCAGACTCCAAAAGCAGCTAATGAATTGATGAGTCATGGGTTAGTTGAAGTTGCTCTGCTGTTTGGTGATATTCTGGAAGTACCCCCTTTGCACTGACCTGTGCCTGATTTCTGTCAGATGTGTGCTCTTTCTGCATTGCTGTTTGTAACCATTTAAAGAACCACCACAACGCTGTGTATAACACAGTTATGTTTTGTAAAACTTGAGCTGGCCTGAAAAGTCAAATGTTCTCTCCAGTTCTATATTAACTGAAAAAGATGTGCCCTTTAAGTTGCTGCTCTGTTTTACAGCTTGCTGCAATTTAAGGTTTATTTACTTTCAGTTCTTGAGATACATACTCTTTTGTAAAAAAACTGCATGTGATGTGATGCATTTTTCCTTCTGTATGTGGTGTAGCAATATTGAAGTAACAGCTCATACTGTTTTCTGTGTTTTGAAGTCAGCAGTACATCTCTACAGGCAGGCAGAATAGGGCTTTGTGAGTTTGGATTCATCTTGTGTTTCATATGACACATGGAAACCTGTTTACCTCTTCAGTCTGTGTGTATTTCTACATATATGCTTAGCATGTCTGCCTGCAATTACTACAATTCAATTCTCTGTTACTCAGCCAATGGTCATGGCAGCTGCTAGCAATATATTACTTTTTTCCTACTATGCTAATGTTGCACATGGTCTGTCGTGACTCGATTTTGCAAAACATGCCTGTTTTGCAGAGCTGTTCCACGCTTCTGATGGCTTTAGTTTTTGCTACGTTTTCCTGCAGATAGAATGACTATAATTACAAAAGATGGGGCTTCTGATGTGTCTGCCAGTTCATTCTCAAACCACTAAAACAGTCGATTTTGCATGAGAAATTAGAGTTTAGAAGTGGTATAAAGTGAAAAATGTGTAGAGTTCCTGTGACTGGGTTGTGTGTATATTGGCTGTCTCTATTCATGTGTTCAGCATAGCCCTGCTGTAGCTGGACCCAGGTAAGCTGGTCAGCAGTAGAAAGGGCTCTCTTCTGTAAGCATTTTACTGTATTGTCACAGTTTTTGTGTGTGAGGGTTGAGGTTTACAGAATTCCTTCTGATGTTGGATATCTTGTCATCTCAGTAGAGGTCAGATTGCTACCTTTAAACACTTAAAGATGTAGACAGTGTTAGGAATGATATTACGAGGCTACTCGTACTGGAATTTCTGCAGTTTTGGAACTTACCAATGAAATAACACGTGGAATGAGTCTTCAGTCTACTAATTGTTAACAACTTCCTAGTTAAGCAAAATTTTTGTACATTTTTTGGGGACTCAATCCTGTGTTTTATTGACTTTGTGCTATTTATGGATAATACAGAGGCTTTCATTAGATAACTTTTGCTTGATTTGGGAAGAGTGGTTCCATTTTGTTGACATGAGTTGTTCATGTATTTGCTAAGTATTCATATCAAACAGGAGTTGAATAGGAGTTTTTGGTATTAGATAAAAAGCTGCATCTTCATGTTGGCTTGTAGATGTACCTGGATTTATTGGTATGCATATAAGCAAGAAAGTTGTAAAAGCTCTGTCAACTGTGATGGAATTGCTCACATTGCTGCAAAATGTAGCTGTGAGATAAGATTCATTCATGTATTGGCCACTAATTAATGTTTGGTGTTTTAGTTAAGGCTGTGTGATGCAAACATGACTTTCTATGTATGGTGTGCTAACATAGTATGCCACATGCGGGAAATGCTGTGTTCTGAATATTTACAGCATCTTTCCTTAAGGTGAATAAACCTAAACACAAAGTCAGAACTAACTTTATTAAAGATTCATGTCAATTATGAACGTTTGTCTGCTACATGAACATAAGATTAGGTATTGATACCCAAACCCTGGGATACAGGAGCTGTATTGGGCAGGGGATCAGATGGGGTTCAGCTTTAATTCTTCTACCCAAAGTACATCAGCATTATGTTCAAGAGGTCTGTGTGAGTAGCCTAATGTTTTTAAAAGTGAGATAATTCAAGTAGGAAGTACAATGAAGTAGAATAACTAAGACTCCTAATTTTATCTTTGGCCTCAGTATAAAAATTTTATTGTCAAGCTGGTCTGTAAAAATGTTTGGTTCAGAATTTAAACCACATGATTCTATTGTCCTGCTTAGTTCCCTTCTTGATAGTCTTTTGCTTTTCAGGTTGTTGTAGTGACTGGTTTGACATAATTGTAAATATTTCTTCATGCTGGTACCAGACTTAGGGTGGTTTTTTTCTTTTTTTTCCTTTTTTGTAAATGAAACCACAACATTGAAGTCTTGGGCTTTACTCTCTTTCCTGGACTGTGTTGTTTTCTTCTGCACTGTTTTCTAGCAGAAGTTTGTAACTCTGTTCTTCACTGTTTCTCCTTTGCTGCCCACATCTGTTCTTCAGAAATAGTCATTAGTGATATTTTTCATTAAATATCCACAGTAAGTTATAATACATTGGGCCAATATTTTGATTTTTTTTTTTTTTAATCAGAGAAGTATAAGTAATCCCTGCAACTGTAGGTTTTATTAGGGTGTATAATAATGGTGATTAACAACTGCATACTGAAGATATGGACTTTCTACTTAGGTGTCTTTCAAGTATGGTTTTTAATATAGTGTTAGGGCATGTGAAAATAAACTCAGCCATGAGGAGAATGGTAGTGCTAACCCATAAATGCATGTGAAGTATATCTCTCGGGTTTCAAACACAAATGAGATATAGATGCTCAATACAGAAGTACAACACTTCAGCTGTTTGGTTTGGCAAAGTGCGTTCTGTCTTCAAAGAATTTCATTGCTTATTTGCATTTGCAGATTTTATTGCTTGTGTGAGTGCATGAGCCATAAACTATTTATTCCATCTCTTGCTGAGAATATATAGGCTTAGTAATTAGTCATTGAAAATCAGTTTCCCATTTGATAGGATGGGAAAGGGCACGTCCAAGCATCCTCAGGTTCCATGCGCACCTCTAACCATGCTTAACGTGACTAATGTTCAGAACCATCTAGACTTGAAGTGATGGGAAGAGGGGTGCTGGGTTTTTTGGCTGTGTTTTCTTTCGTTTTTTCCTGAGAAGAAAGAGGGAGACTTTCTGCCATGGTAGGTTTTTTTCTTGCTTGCTTTCTAGTTAGGCTGATTGCAGTGTTTATCCTGAGGACTTTATGGTTTTCCTCATGGATGCTTCACCTTTGTATTAGTTTGATACCACATCTTTCCAGGAATCTTCTTATGAAGAATTTTTCTATATTTCAAAATTTATATAAGGTACTGGGTTTAGCTTTTGTTTGTAGCAAAATGAAATGGTCTTATTGATGCAATAAAATTTTGGCAGTTCTGCTTTTTCATGTTGTGCTTCTTAAGCTGCTGTCTTCTAAGTTTTGTTTAAAAGAAGTGTTAAATAGGTGCAAGGAGATGTTGCAAATGTTTTGCCTTGTTTTTATATAAATGTTCCTGTTCAAAGAAAAATATTTGTACTTTGTTTCTTAAAGCTAGGTGTCTTTTACAACAGTTGCATAGTTATAGTGTAAAACTGAGTCTTCAGTTCTGTTTAAAACTTAATGCTGCTACAGAGGTGAGCATAAAAAAGTTCAATGTAAAGTATCTTTCCAAGTGTCTGATGACAAAATGATATCCTCATGACGTTTTAAGCGTGTAACTTCTAATTTGTCTCTTTTCCAATCAGAAGTGTTAAAAAGTTAATTTTAGTACAACTGTGCATGCAAACACATATTCCTTAACAGATACAAGTGTCATTATTTCTTCTTTGAAAATATGTGTGTTATATTTGGGAATAGGTGTGTGAGGGGTTAAGTTTGCTACAAAGTTGTCGCTAGGTCTCCACTTATTTTATTGATCTCTGGGATGTAGGTTTGTATTTGTAATTTGTGCACCTTGAACTTCAAACATGATATTTCTGTTCTTGAGAATAGATAATGCTGAGGACTCACATTCATATGACAACATGCAGAGGAAATGCTTGAATTTCTTGATATTAACTATAGTGATTCAGCATAGAAGTATAGAATAAAAAAAGAGAGTACCTTTTAACATACATTCTGTAGGCTTGTCTTCTACTGATTAAACTGAAGTAAGCAGAACTTTAGAAGTATTGCCTGTGTTATCTCTTCCTGTTACATCTGGATTTTCTACATGACTGTAGATGTTGGATCTTACATTTCTGGAGACTAGGATAAGTTGTTGTAAGTAGCAGTATTGGAGCAGTATGTGGCACCATAAATATTAAGGCTTATTTATATTAAAACGTGATAAAACTGCTCTCAGATCATGGTAGAGGGTAAGTTAAAAATTTTGTCTTACTTTCGATGAACTCACAAGCAGTTGCACTGCTCCTTCTCATTCAAAGCAAGTAGGAACACAAATAATGCAAATTGCCATAAAGAACTTTCCATACTGGTATGTATATATTTTAAGTTGTATGCCTTCTGTGAAATGATACTAAAAGCAAAAACTCACCAAAAAGTCCTTCCCAAGACTGAGCAAACCCAAGGGGCCAATACAATAAACAAAACCACAACCCTTCTCGTTTTCCTGTACAACCAAAAGCAAACTTTGCTCAGTTTGGCTTTCCACACTTTATGCTAATACTGTCTGCTCAGCTAGTGCTTTTTTTTTTTTTTAAATTTCTTTAGTCAGGTTTTCTACATGTAGCTTTTGCCATGTTGTGTAATATTAGCAGACTTGAAGCTTGTTGGTCTGAAAAGCAGTGCAGTCTTTTCGAAAGAACTTGTAGACTTGTGTAGTGACCCTGAACGTCACCACCTGCATTCAGGAACAATGTGTATAAAAGATGTGCATTGAACAAAAGTTTCAAGATGATAAATCAAGAATCTTGTGGTAAAACATGTAGAAAGCTATACCAAAATCTACTTTGACTTTTAAAAGTTAAAATGAAATAATAAAAGGTTAGGAAATGCCAAAGCTGTTTGCCTGTACAGCTTAGAATTTAATCCCCAAGTACAAGTCAGGTTTTTTTTAATTCTCTTTGTTTTGTACCTTGAAGGATGTTTGTATATCTAGTTTGCTCACAGGACACTGCCACTGTTAGTTCTTGAGACTTGCTTTAGTGATAAATTTGAGCTATATAGGGAGGACGTGTGGTTTTTTTATAGTGTTTTCTTCAGTTTTTGAAGATGATGTTTGCTAAAGAAAAACAGATACTTGTCAGTGTTAAGTGTGCTACCTTAAAGAATTACACTAGAATGCTGCTTTTTCTAAGTAGTTGCAAGTGGTAATTACAATGTAATGCTGATGTTTACCATCATAATGGTAATTAAGATATTTACATTTCAGTTAAGACTAGTCACTGTTCCTTGTTTTGTGGTGCTTAACTACGGTCTGATTACCGCAATTGCTTTTGCATCTGAACTCAGTGGAAGCTGTGTTATAATATGAATTTTTATATGCTGATGTGTATCCTAGAAAAAAAGAGCTTTAGAAAAAATTATCATCCAAAATTAATGTGTGGTTTTGACCTCGTGTGACAGAATTCAGTCTGTCTTGTTTAGTGTGGTTCACTTGCTTTGTACATCAAGTATGAGAGCTGCAAAGAAATGCTTAAAGAAATTAGGCAATGTATTAAAGTAAAGCTGTATATTAAACCACAGGAGAAACTTACTGAATTCCTGATGAAATACCCTGAGAAGGTAGTATAATCTATTGATGCTTAGAATTGTGAAAACATGTGTGGAGGAATGAGGAGAGAATGAGCAAACCCCTGGTTTTCCAGAAAGTACGGGAAAGGACGGAATTAGGGTTGCCCTTAACTTCTGTAGTTTTGCTAATTAAAAGCTTGTAGCTTGAGTGTTAGTGTTTAAGGTATATCTTGAGTGTATGTGTTATTAAGGTATATCTCTTTATGTAGCTTCTTTTGTTTTAAAGCAAGCTATAAATTGAAGCTTCAGGTACAGAATTAATTTGGGACCCTGTGGTTCATGGGTGAATTAAACTCTTGTTTCAGCCCTTACTGAGGAGCTCTGGCAGTAGTTCACAACGGCAGTAGGTTGCTATAGGTTGCTGTTCCCTGTAGACCAGCATTAGAATCTTTGTTGGTAAAGTGTTGAAAACTTGATGGCGGCAGTGTTGTAACTTGAAGTGTGCTGAAGCGCATATGGGCTGCTCTGCCTGCAGTTTTCCTGCCGTTGCTCTTTGGGGGTTTTTTTTTTTTGCGGGGGGAGGGGGAAGAGGGAGTGCTTGTTTTTTGTTTGACACAATTCTTGGTTTTCTCAGTCTAGTAACAGACTTCTTGGCCACCAAGTTGTGACTTCCCTGTCAAGATTGTGATTCTCCCCTTGCACTGACTTCATGTTATTTTTTTTCTCCTCCCCTTGCCTGCCAAACCCTACTTTCTCTGTGGCCCGTTCATTTGAGCTCTTTAGTGCTCTGCATTCAGATTGGCTAGGAGCTTCCTTGGCTTAGGAGGAAGACTTCTCAGATTGTAGACACACCATGAAGCAGTCCAAATCTGAAACTGTTCAGATTGTAGAGCTTAAGGCGCACAGGTGGATTTGGGGAGGTAATGTGTGGATAAATATTTTAATCCCTTCAGTACATACAAACTTTTTTTACAATGTTGCCTTGTAAATGAACCAAAACTTTTGCTTGAGGAATTGAAATAACAAACCCACCAGTCCTTAAAAAGAACTTATTCTCTCACTTATTCTCAACCTCCTGCCTCTGTAAATTGTATTGTAACTAGTCTAAAAAGAGCAGCATGTATCCCTTGATGCTTATGAGAAAAAAAACAAAACCAAAACTACTTTAGTTTCCTCCCCTGAAAGAGTTGTGATGAGGTTAGCCTCAACCCAGCCTGTTTGGCAGAAGTTAAAAAATTGAGAACATTATGGTGAGAAATGGTAGGCAACTTTGCTAGGTTGTCCTTCAGATTTTTTCTTAATTATCTGTTCAGTGAGATAAAGGGTGAGATCAGGTGTCTCTTCCTGCCATGTGTAAACAGAAAAGATTTGGGATATTCAACTTCTTTTGCAACCTGGCTATTTGGATCTGGGGGTGAAAAAAGTAAGCTGTATATTCAAGAACACTCCCCCAAACACCCAGATTTTTGCTAATAACTGTGTTGTGATCCTGTCTTGAGGCATCTTGTTTGAACAGTTAGGGCATAAGGTACTTTTGTTGTTGAGAGTCAAGTTCATTAACTTGGGGAGGGTCAGAGGGAAGAAAGGAGTCTTAAGTTACTGTGTACGTAACTAGGATGGGTTCTTATTTGACCTAAAGTCTGTCTTGATGCAGCAGCACAAGCCAGCGAGGAGACTGTCACATTTCGCCGTGAACGCAGCACATTTAGGCGTCAGGCAGTACGACGCCGGCACAATGCAGGGAGTAACCCTACCCCTCCTACATTGCTCATCGGATCACCCCTCAGGTAGGGTATCTAAATGTTCCACCATATTTAGCATGCATGCAGCAGACCACTTCCCCACACCCACCAGTGTTGCCAGAAAAGCACTTTTTACTTCCTTCCCCACCATAACCTCCTTGAGCTGTCACTGCATGTCACTGTGGGCTTGTTGAATTGTGCATGTATATGTGGCACTATTTTAAAAATGGTCAGGATAGTCAGTCTCTAACATGTTATAGCTGTTTTCAGATGGATATAAAAATTAACTAATGCTAACAAACTTAGCCTCAGTGGTTTTTATCAAAAATTTTAGAAAGTTTTACTTCCAATCAACAAGAGAAACCCGAGAAAGTAGTATCAGCACTCCCTATTTTGGTTTTCTTTTCTTGAAGAATGTAAACATTAGGGGCTAGTACTGTGATCACTTGTCACATTTGTAGGTTGTGAGAGATAAGCAAACTGACAGAACATTTTAAAGGGCTAAATACATACAGAGACTCCAAATCTAAAATAGAGGTAAACCTTTACGAAGATCTTACAGCTTTTTACAGCAAACGAGAAATAACTAAGTGAGTAGAATGCCCAGTATTGCTTAGTATCACATCTAATTGTGTGGCACTTTGCATGCCTTTGCAGTGTTTAAAATGTACTATCTACATGTGTCTCAGGAGTCTCCCAGCCTTTACTGGCGCCTTTGTTAACAATACTGGGCCTAATGATTTGTTACATACAGCAGCTCTGTTTGATCAATCAGCCTGAACAGTAGAAATGGCAGCCACTATAAGTTTTTAAACTTAGGTTTTAAGTCTTTCAATTTCTTGGTTACTTACGGTATTGGAGAATCTGGTGAGGAGAATGTGGTCTGTAGAAGAAGGAACACTCCCCTATTAGTATGGAAGTAATTCTTCCTTTGGTTACATGATCAGTATGTAGGAGTAATTGCATATGTTATGTATTCTTAATGATCTTCCTTCATATGTTAAACTGTTTCTGTGTTTTGGGAATATTTTTGTAATTTTTTAACTAGGAAAAGCTGTAGAAACTGATCAAATAAAAAGAAAATACCTTACAATAGAGGATGGCAGAAGAATTGTCACCTTTGTCACACCACTAAAATACTTCAGGACTACATTTGCAAGTTTACCTCAGGCAGGGGGAGTGCAAGAATGGTACCTAGAAATCTAACAGGTGAAGGATTGACTTCTGTCATACCAAGGACTGAAACTACTTAGGTGTGTTTTTAGTGGCTGGTGCAGTATAAAGTAGTGATCATGTAATTTCAGATTTTTCTTTTATAAGCTTTTGGTATTGCTGAATGTAGGGTGTTCAGCTTCAAGCTAGTGATTTACTTCATAGTGAAGGATGATATAACTTTTTATTCTTTGTGATCACTCTTGCTTTACTTGGTTGCCTTCACTTGCCCCTGAGTTTTTGTTTTCCTTTTTTTTTTTTTAATAAAGGAGGGTAGTGCAGCTTTGTGTATTGCAGCATTAGAGGCTGTGCAGACTAATGAAAGCTCCTTAACTGTGTATTAGTTAGAACACAATGTTTTCTTTCTTGTAGGAATAAAGTAAGGAAAATAAATGACTCTGTTTTAAACTATGGTTGACAGCTGCCTCATTTCCACATGCTAGTGCAGTCGTTAAGGTTCCCATGGCTTAAACTTGACTTCAGTGAGAGACTATGAAGTAACTTTGTGAACTTTCTGAATCATGAATTTCACTTCACAAAGTGGGAGTAACTCTTTAATCAGAGAAGATATTCAAGGGTAAAAAAGCAGATGAAATATTCTAGCCTTGTATTTCCTCTAAGCATCTTTGTTACCTAAGTTTGCTCTGTTCTAAATTTAAGAAAAAAACACCCCAAAGTGCTTACTGAACTTTCTCTAACATAATGACATACATTATCAAAAACACTTTAAATATAAACATACTCAGATTTGAATACTTAGTAAGGTTAATGTACTCAAAGTACTTTTCATGATGCTAAATGACTGCCCCTTGGAGTGGCATTAAATTGCCTTAGTATAAAGTGCTTTCATATTTGCTTGACACAAATTCCATTTGAGCTATCAACTGTGGAATGTATCTGGAAAAAAAAAATCTGTGTTCTGATTTTTGGGTGAACACTCTAAAAGAAACCCTTTCCTTTACATGGGTAGCTTAATTTTAGTGTAAATTCTGTGTTATTGGAAGAAGGAAACCCTTAAAGATTTTTTAAAAATCATGCCTAAGGAGCAAATGTGAAGAAATAGAGACATTTTTAGCCAGTTACCACTAAAAAGTTTTCAAAATGTCACTGTAATTGTACTGACCTCACTCCTGTATACTGTTGGTGAGCTGCCCCAGTCTAGTTTCTGATATTGCTAATCCATTACTTCAGATATTAAACTTCTAAGAGTATTAGATTCAGTGATCTTTAGTTGCTCTGATGTTATGTTTTTCTTATTCTTGCCAGCAAAACTTTAATCTCTAAGCTTCTAACTCTGTCATAAAATTGGATGTTGGGAGAATGTTCCCTAAGAACCTGTTGAGTTAAACCCGATTTCTTTTTTAATTTCTTATCTATGATTGCAATTACTTTTCACTTCCTCTGTGAAATATTCAATAAAAGAGACAATTGCATTATTTATGTGTGTCTTTAGCAATGGTAGACAAGTCAAACCTGGTCTAGTAATTTTGCTGGTTTGATGCTCTATTAGACACAAGATTATTTTGCCTGGTAACCTAAAAAAACCCCCGAAAATGCACCATAAAACACCATCCACCCCTGCTTTTGTCCTGTCTAAATGTCAACAGTGTTTTGGGCACTTGAAAAATAAGTGTTCATTGGCATCCCATATAGTCAATGGTGTATGCATGTGTGTAAGTGACTGTATGAAGCAGAATTTTATTCTTATAATAATCAGAAAATAAACATGTTTTTTGCATATTATTGTAATTGGTTGACATCAATATTTTGGTGTGATTTTTTAATTGTGACAGATGTGGTTAACTGTTTAAAGGGCAGCTGTGAATATACCTCTTGAGATGTACCTGCTGTTTATGGGAAAGCAGTATTGTTTAGCATTGGTTTGGTGTTGCTCAGGGAGGGCAGTGAAGGTTGGCATATCTGTGGACTTCCCTAGGGCTTTTGTTGCTGCATAGCTCGCTGAAAGCCTTGTGTACTGCAGCAAAACACTGAATTTAAATTTCAGGTTACAATGTTAGGACATGATAAATAATGAGTTGCAGTTCTTCTCCTGAGCTGTGTGCATGTCTGCATTATTTTGCATGAGCTTTTCTTAACACCTATTCTTATATCCATATTTTGTTTTCCAGTGGTGCTCTAACAAAAGAACTGAAAAGTAGATGATGTAGAAAATACTGTTAAAAGCAAGTACATCAGATATAACCCTTCAACTCTTAGTAAGATTTTTTTTTAGTTGCCTTATTTGCCAACTCTATCATCATGCTGTAAACAGTGAAGTGTTGAAAGCAAAGGCTGATGCATATTGTTTTTCAAAAGAGTGTTTAAGCTATTTTCCAGTCTTTAAAATAAAAAATCTTTTATCTGAGATAATGCCTCAGCTAATGACTGTATAATGTAAGTTCTTTAAATCCACAAAATGAAGGATAATAAAACCACTGCTCTTGCTGAGATGGTATGATATCAGTTGTAAACATCATGTTCTCTGACACTTTATCATACTTAGTGTTAAACAACCTATTAAAAAAATCTAACTTTGGTAAATAGTTTTATAAAATAATTTTGCAATGGAAGTCTGTGAAGAGGGGAATTAACATTTTCAAACAATGTCTGCTCATGGCTATAAATGTACAAATTTCTCTGAAAGCCATGTTGATGTTTATAAACCTGTGTTATGGCAAGTAATAAAGTTTTTGCTGTAACTTTAAAATAACTTCAGAATCAACCTAATTTTTGTCAATTAATAACTTTCTATAGAGAGTTCAAAATAATTATGAATCCAGACATATTACTTTAGTTATCTACAAGGTCTGTGGTATCCTATGAGTACTAACAAAGCTCAGAGACATTTTTTTAGTTAATGTGGAATAATAATAAGATAGGTGGTACCTCTGTGACTGACAAAAAAGCCCTAAGCAGCTGATCAGGTCATACTTAAATAAGCAAAGAAGACTCCAGCTATTGTGAGAAGACTGGAATAGTCAGTGTAAATATAGGTGATACCTCAGGTTAGTCTGTAGCTAAAGTAACCTGCAGTAATTTGGTTTTGCACCCACAAATTAGGACTTGGAAGAATACACCTCTTGGGTGATGTGGGGAGATCCTAGAAAGCAATGCTACTTCTAAGAAGTTGACAGGAACAGTTTCTCTAGATTACTGAATGTAACTAGGGCCTAAATTCTCTGTTACACAAAACTTAAGGGTTACTTTAACCCTGACTCTTGGCTGCCTAATACTATTATACTCTTAAAAAAAAGAAAGGTTTTCCTCTTTAAACTGAAAAATCTTGTTTTGCTTCACTTCTGGCTTTTTCACTTCTTCCTGGTAATGTGTCCCCAATGCATGTTTTCTCGTAGCCTTCAAGATGGTCAGCAAGGCCAGCAGTGCTCCTCCCAGGTCAGAGTGCAGTCCTGCCCCCCTTCCCAGGCAGCTGTGCCCGGCGCTAGCGCCTCCTTGCTGGTGAGAAATGGGAGTGTCCACTTAGAAGCATCACATGCCACTGCATCTGCTGTAGGCGGTAGCAGTTTGCACGATGAACTTGGTATGCAGGCCTTATGTAACCTTGGTGACATGGAAGTGTTAATACAGCAGATTTATTGGTAATGTAGTGAAAATCAGCTAACCTCAGCTTTGTTTCTGAATCTTGTAGGTGTGTTTCTAGGAAGGCCATGTTGCTCATCAATTCTTTGCTTTTGTCTATCACCTTTTCCAGGCACTTTCTTGAACAGATGCATGATGGGAAATAGGGAGGCATAGATACAAGTAATGATGGTGTGAGAGCTTTCTTGATTTGAACAACGTAACACAAGTAATAAATCTTTCCTGTGGTGCTGTAGGCAGCTAAGCAGAGATGGAGACTTGGGGGATCTTCTGGTTCCTGAAAAAAACCAACTTGTTACGGCTCCTAGGAATTCTTGATCTTGCCTTTTGTAGATGGGTTTTTTAGCTGCTGTTCAAAAAAGAAATACTTATGTAAATGAATGCTTTGCCTTTAATGTGCACTTTAATTTAGGAGCTTGGTATTGGAAGTGAATCCTGGACTCTCGTGTATCAAATGTCATGATTTTATGGAGCTTTATAGTGCCCTCTTAGTTCCTCATGGTCCATTTTATGTGGTATTCTTGATTATTAACTTCTTAATTAACTTCTATGCAGCTAATAAAATTGCTAGGAAGAAGTTAGGATGGTCTTAATAAAGGACTGATCTGCCACATAGTGCAGGGGCAGGTTTGGAAAAATTCCTGGCAGGGATCTTTGCGGCTATCTATACATAGCCTGAATTACTTATGACTTCATCATTAATATGTAACTCTTTCTTGAATTATTAAAATGGGCATCTTGAACACTGACAATTATTAGTGATGGAATTTTGAGCAGCTGTCACCTATAATAACCTAAAAATACAGGGTTGATCAGAACACTGACAAAACATTTGTTTCAGACCTTTCTGTAATCCCCTACTAAAAGATAAGTGAGTTGTCATCTTACCCACTAGAGGGGAAGACTCCATGAATTGCCAGTCTGTGGTAACCCTTGAAATGTGAGTTTGACTGAGACTTTGTTCTTCTGCATCATCTAGGTCCAGTATAAGGAAAAATAGAATATCAACAAAACTGAAAACCACTTTGATGTACTCTGAGGTGTTCTTTAAAACTTAACTGCAGATGTAATAAATATACATGATCTAGTTATCTAATAATTTTTGTTGTAGATTCTGCTGCTTTACTGTTTTCTAGGTAGAAGTGTTATTGTTTCAGTCTTAGTGCTTGTGTGTGTCTCTCGAATATGAAAGCTTGTTACACAAACCCCGTTTTCTTTATTTAATTTGAATTAATTTCTTATTTGAAAAAAATATATTTGAAATACAACTCTGAAATTGTTATACTGGTTATGTCCAAGGTTAATGTTGAGCTATATTCTTGGGGCTGCCATTATTTATTTGAAGGATTTGGTTCGTCTTACCCAAAATAATACAGTTGAGTTCTATAGAATTTGTCATTTAATGTGGAGTCTAGGTCTACGCTATTTAAGAGCTTATATTATTGCTCTAGCAGAAATCAAAGTAGATCATATATAAAATTCAACATGGCATTCAAGCTCTCTAAAAAGGCAGAATTCATTTTATTTTTTGTGCACTGAAGTCTTCAGAAATTCCTATGACTCAATCCTTCTAAAACTTTACCCTTGCTGTGCTTACAATTATGTAGGACATCACGTTGTCTTTGGGAGGCACAAAACTTCTGGGATCTACTAGAAGGAAATCTGATGTATAATAGAGATTTGTTTCCTGTTTTGAAATTTGGAGCATCTAGTTTAGAATCTTTTTAGAGAAAGGAGCTATTATAGGCACGATCTTCTTGTGTTAGTTTAGGAAAATAAAATTTTCCAATTTTGTGTAGCAGTTTTTGTGGAACAGATGCTATCTTTTGTTAAGAGTAAAATAGTTGGCAAAATGGTGTAAGCTTTTGTGTGTGTGATTCCTTAATCAGGCCTGACAAGAACGTCTCTTTCCTTATAAGTGGTACATGGTTAGTTTGTTTGGCATTTTGTTTTGGTTTTTTTAACCCTCAGTCAGGTATGACAAAACACAATTTTTCTCTTTCCATTGAGTCTAAGGCTCTTAGTATTGCTATGTTATCCCAAGATATTGTACAGTGAAAGATGACCATGTTACTTTAGATTGTCTGTAGATTGGCCTGGGAGAAGGTTGTAGTTTGTTTTTTCCTTGATCAGTATCAGAGTAAAAATTAAAGCAGTGAAGGAGGTATGACCAGTTCTTTGTCACTGTGGAAATCATTGTGACTGCCCGGGGCAAAAAGAAAAAAATTAGTGTCTAGGGAAATATATGGAAGCAAAACTTGGTTTACACCAACTGGAAATATCAGTGACAAACATAGATGGGGTTATATATCTCTGTGCAGTACATATAAGAATTTCTTAATTCAAATCCTTGCAGAAAGGCAAGCAGGGCACGTATTCATTTACTATAAAAGCCCTCACATATAGGGCTCATGTTTTCTTTTACCAGTGCACTATCTGATTCTACATTTTTTCTGTTCATGTTGATGTTAAGCTGCAGCATTTAACAACACACAATTTTTGGTTTTGCTTTAAAGTTTCTTGTCTTGTTAATTTGATTCTGATGGCTTATTTTACCTAGGATGAGCATCACTGTATTATACCTGTCCCACACCCACTGGTGATGATACAGTTATCAATAACTTGGCATTGCCCTGGGAGTAAGGCAGGAGATGCTTTGAGGCATTATCTTCAGTTTTCCAGGTTCAAAGCAGGAAGATTCTTATCAGTAATACTGTTGGAAGGTTGAGGGGGGAGGAACTTGAAGGGATGGAAAAGGAGCTTGATGTGTAGCATTAAACATGAAGTAAATCATAGAAGAAATGCAGGATGGAAAGGAAAGGTGGCAAGCTAAATGCCATGATTATAGGCAGTATTGATAGAACACAAATCCCGAAAGCAACAAAACGTGTGCCGTTATTTAAGTGAATGACAGTTTTCAGAGCAGAGTGTGGCAGTACTGATGCTTTTTGTTCTCACTAATATCTGATTCTTTAGACAGGTGGGTGGGATTTTTCAGCCCTTGCAGTGAAGGTTGATTAAATTCAAATTAGAATTTGTCTAGTAGTTAGGATTCTAAGTACTGAGTTAGTAGAACAGATGCCCAGTGTCTGAAGCTGCGGAGAAATAACACTCTTGTCCTTGGCTAGATGATTTTTTAAAATTGCTTTTGTGCCTAAAGAAAGCTGGTCATCTAGAGCTTTACAAGACAATTATGGTGCTATGGTGGGCTTCTGGTTGTATTGTTTATATAGCAAGCAATAATCCTTCAAATTTAAGCATTTTAATTTACCAAGGCAGTTGATCGGTTTTGAATATCAAATTTTTTATATAAAGAAAAACTTATACACTGGTTACTTATATGATTAAAAACAATTTAGAAGCAGTTACTCAGTACCTTTTGATAATTAAATATATGTAATTTGTTTGGGATGGATGTGGGAGCATGATCAAAGGTACATGTAGAAAATAAGTATTCATTTCCCATTATTCCTGTGGAAAATATCTATGTTGTAGCCTGGAATTTGGTGTAATAGGTAAGTTACGCTTTTGAGCAACTTCACATAGGAACAAAAAATTAACCACTTTGAAGTGTTCTGACTGAAAACATATATGTCTTCATACCATAGCTAATGGTAAAATTTTGACCTTTGGAATAAAGCTCCTTGCGGTCTACCAAGTTGTCAAATTCTGATGACTGTTTTTGCTAACTAGGATTTAAAAAATACTGACTGAAGCAGAAGACAAATATATCTTGATCTAATGATAATGAAATTTCAACATGTCAGTAAGCCTTTGCATAGGAACTAGTTTGAGAGGTTTGAAAAAAGGACTATTTATTAGATGTAAAACTGGGAAGCAAACTGAAGATAAATTAGCTGAGGAAACCATCAGAACACCATTTTAGCTAGATCCTGAGCCACTTAAGTTTTCCAAGTTTTGTCTGTGTAAGCTCATCAGCCTGTTGCTGTTGCCTGTTGATGCCCTTAACTGTGGGAATGTGAGTTTGTACAGTGTGAACTGTTACATGGTTGTCTCTGGATGTGGTGATGAGATATTTTGGTCTTTTGGAACAAGGAAACTTGCTTCCATGAACACACATTTGTCTTTTCCTCTCCATGTCAGAATGAAGATGTATTTTGGATTTGTGTGCTTGAGTATCATGGTGTCTTGGTTTGTTATTGTAACCTGGTCCAAATAGAATATTTTTTGGGGTAACTTTAATTTGCTAAGAACTTACAGGTCTCCTTTTTTGTGTGTGTCTGTGTGCAGAGAAGTTAAAGGTGTATGTTGAGTGGGAAAATGTGGTATTGATCATATTTCTTGATTTCCAACATAATCTTTGGAATCTCTCATGTTATCACAGCTTGATAACCTAACTATAGGCTTTAGAGAAAGAAAATACATTCTTAGGCTTATTCAATGTGATGCTGTTCCAAGTATCCCATGGAGAATGCTGTGGGAGACAGGAATAGGAGAGTGACTACAGGAAATAAAAATGTATGTCCATGTGTATTGAATCTTGAGTATTGAATTTTTTAGAATTTGTATACTGTGAGGAAGCTGTTCCTATCTCACAGAGTTTAAAAATTATTGAGGATTTTGGAGCTCAGACATATTATCTTCAGTCACACTTTGGAATTCGTATCATCAACAGCAATGAACAGTCCTGTCAAGTTTTCTACTGAGATGAGTTGAGGCTTTTCTGAAAAATCTTTTTATTTAAACCAACCAACCATAAAACCCCAACAGAACAACAACGACAAAACCAAACCAAATCAAAAAAGCAAAAGAACAAAAAAGGGGGCAGAAAAAGGTTTCATTTTAATGAGAAGCTGTCCTTCGCTTGCCAGGGAGCTAACTTTCAATAGAAAGCCTATTTAAATAGGTGGGTGAATTGCAAGCATGACATGTCCTGACTCTATTTTGTAGTTTGTGTATAAACAATGGGAATTAAGTGTTCTGTTCATTTGCTACCTCTGTTAATCAGGTTTGTTACATCCCATTGCAGCAGTGCAGTACTTACTGCAGAAATACAAATGCAGTAAATTTTGATAGATTCAAAGATAAATTGAGTGACAGGGAACTGTAGATATGAGAGAGTGGAATAGTTCAGTAAACTTCTTCTGAAATAAATATCTGATGTGTTTTCTCAGCCCAAGGGAAGGGGAAGTTGTATGTCCTAGTAGTATATTCTGTGACTAGAATATCAGTAAGTTAAAAATAAAAAGTTTTAAATCCAGGATCTCTATTCAGTAATGTAAAACCATGGAGAATTTAACTCAAACTTTCTTTTAAACTTTTTTTTTTTTTTTTTAAAGGGCTGGTTGCCCAGGAGAGTTTTCCATAATAACTTATGCACATTTTTGTCCTGAATAGAACCTGAAGAGTATTTGTATTGTCCAGTATCTCCATGTTTGCTCTTGAAACTTTTATTGACACAGTTAAGAGATAAATTGTTGTAACCAAAGATCTTTATTAGTTGTCTACTAGTTTAAATTTTAAGCTTCATTATCAACTGTGTACTACACACTGCATTGAAAAACCAAAAGATAATCAGCTAAAGCACTTCATTAAAATGTTATCCATTGAGGAAAAAGTCCGAACAAGTGAGCTTTGTGCTTCTGCCTGTGGCACATGTAATTTGCATATCGAGAGAGCGCTGCTGCGTTTCTGTGCTCTGGCACACGCCGTTTGTGCCTCCTGAGCTATGTGGGGGACTGTCCTGTCACAGTGGTGGCTCTGAGCACAGCTGTGATATTGCCTGGTTTGTCTGAAGTGCTCCCTCTGAGGGGGGAAGGCTTTATGGAGATGTTTTCAATATACCAGTATTTTTTCTTTGTTTGACTGGTTTTAAACATATAGTTTGAGGGATTTAACCTGCTAAGATTCAAATGCTTCTGAATCAAACTTAGTTGTCTGCGGGTTTGAAGAGAAGCTGGACCAGGAATATATTGTGTTAAAAAAATTCAAAATCAATGATATCAGAAGTAGGTTATGTTCTCATAGAAATGGGAAGGATTGGACCCTCTGATTTTGTTAGGTATTTCTGTGGGGACTGCTTGTTATCTTGTATCAGCAGAAGGAAAAGCTGCAAGATATACAGCTGAGAGGTGTATGCAGTTTTTCTCCACGTGCTCCAAAGTGGGATTTTTTCTTTTGTTTATATAAACTGATCTTGGAATATTGCATGTTTTGCATCATGCCTTAAGAAGGGTTTTAAGCTAGAAGAGATGGAAAGCTGGCAGATCATTTCATATGAGATCAGTTTCAAAATCAGGTTCCCTGCATTCAGAGCTGAAATATATTGAACCTGGCCTTCAGGGAAAATTACAGTGCTTATCTCTCTGATCAGGCCAATGCTGGGAGGAGGGTACTGTCAAAACATCATATTGTGAGTAAGGTAATTTATCGTTTGAGCTATAATCCTTGGCTACTTTCTAAAATTATGTATTTTGGAAGCAAGTCCCAATGGTTTATCTAAGAAGTTAGTTTTCAGTCCTTTGTTCTTACACTGAAGCATTTGTTTCTAGCTTGTAGAATAAATCTCTGCCTCACATTCATTTTTTGAGTTTCCTGAGTTAACTTACGAAGCATGCCAGTTCTTTTAGTCTTTGTGTTTCTTTTCAAATAGACGTAAGCTTCTCAAAGGAATTTAATTCAAGATGCTTGGGTTATCTCTGTTGTAGCTAAATGTTCTTAAATGCTGATAGTGAACTATTTACTGATGGTTCTGTTGGGGGTGGGGAAGAACTGAAGAAGCTGGTCACTGCAAATTTTTCATGTGTTTATTCTCTAAGGGCAAAAAAATGGCTTATGTTGTCCTTCCATTGTGTTAATGGCAGCATCTTGTAAATACAAACTCTTTAATTCAGTACTGCAGTTATAGTTTATATGTTATGTAAAATGGTATGAAAGACAACTGTGTAGCTAATGTCTGTACTGGTAACACATTAATGTGTAATCACATTTTATATTTTGACACTAATGTAAATTCAGATGTCTGAATTGATCTCTGTAGTAAGTTAATGAATAGAAGCTGCTGCCAATGGGATGAAACATGAGGAAATTTTGACCTGCTTTTGGCCTTTTCTTTAATAGGTAAGTTCAGTTCTACGCTCTACGAGACAGGGGGCTGCGACATGTCACTTGTGAACTTTGAGCCAGCTGCAAGAAGAGCATCCAACATCGGGTGTGTGTGAAGGCCAGTCAAGAGTGATGATTCTTATCTTACTGCAACTCAATATTTTATTTTAATTTTAAAAGGTTATTTAGTAGGGACTACCAAAAAATCAATACAATATATTAACTGTATACTTTTACTTTTGTGACCTAAGTGATTTTTACTAGAAGATGATATTAAGTTAAATATTATCTCAGTAAATGAAGACGACTTAAACAATACACTTCCAAACTGAGAACTTGACAAATGCTTTTTTTTGGCTCATAGAAGGTCTTTGTTAAAGAATGTAACCCGTTTTTGAGAAAGTAGGTGGCTGTTGACCACCATAAAGGCTACATGACTACCATAAAGGCTATTTAACTTCCAGTTGTGAAGCCATTGTTAACTGATAAATTTATTCTCAATTTCATAGATGTCATCAGACAGTATATGGAAGTGTTAGGATGCCTGAGATTAAAATTTGACTTGCAGCTGAAATAGCCAGCTACATACTGGAAAGTTCATCTGCTGTTGGAAAGAAGCCTTTTCTTTCTCTGAAGGGATAGGAAGCAGAAGAAGGAAAAGCAACCCAAAACCTCCTGTGGCTTCCCACCTGCCCCCAGTCTACTTCACTGTGTAGAATTGTTCTGAAGCTATTAACACCATGCTGAATGTCTAATTCCTACCACATGTGGGTGGAATAGCTCTTGGAATTACAGAGTAATGAATATAAAACATCCCATCTTCAGATCTTTCTTTTGAGAGTATGCAAGTGCCTTTTGTAGTATGGAACATTGGCAAAAAGTTCTGCATTCCTTCCACAAAGCTGCCAGTCCCTACCTCTACTGCTTGCATGTTCCAGATGCAATGGCTTTGCTGATGGCTGCTATGAAGTTGTATGTGCTAATGGAAGGAACAAACTGGCCACGTCAGATAATCAGATCTCGGTTGTAGAGAATACCTGAGTTTCAGTGAAGTAAAATTGATAACAAAGAATGTTTTTATCTTAAGGCAAGGAACTGAAGGAAAGGTGCATAAATTTGATACAAGTCTTACAACCATGTGATTTACATGGAAAACAGACATCTAAAAGCTATCCAAAACTGGGGGAAAAAGCAATGGTTGGATATGGACTTTCATACAGTAAGAGAAATTTCTCTTCATCTCTAATGAATGGAAATTGCAAAGTAATTTTTGCTCTTCTTGTCAGAGGTTTAACTTTAAATAAAGTTAAATTTTTCAAAAGAATTTAAGTAGCTCACTTTACTTTCTAAGTATGTTCTAAGTATGTAATATTTTTGGCAGTTTTGAGATCTTGAGAAGAACAATACAGAGTTAAGAGAAACTGCATGTGGACACCTAGCAACCTCTGCACTTTAGAGATGTGATGTATGTTTACAAATCAGTAGCTAACAGCTTATAAAATATTTTTGTTTTTTCAAGTGGAATAATGACTATCATTGTAGTTCTTTTTAGATGATTTAGGGACTGGGTGTTGAGAAAGTGTTATTAAGGGTAAGATTAAAGAGTCTTCTGGCTTACTATGGGTGTGGAATGTACCAAAATACATGAGGTTAAGTGGCTACTTGCATTTAAAATAAGTGACTGAAGGAAAAACATAAAGATATTTAGAAAAAATTCACAAGGTATCAAAATTCATTTGGGACACTAAAACATTAGAGTGATCTGTTGAAATAAAATGTAGTTTATAATCTGAAGTATTTTCCCTGTTCTTATAGTGACACGGACTCTCATGTATCGAGTTCTACCTCAGTTCGCTTTTATCCACATGATCTAGTAAGTTTTTCTTACTTTTTTTAAAAGCATGCAAAGAATCAGAAGACTATCCCAACTTTATAGCACTGATTAGTCATTCTGTAAGGTAGTTCTCTGTTCTTATGAAGGAGTTTTGTCTGGATTAATGAAGAGAAAGTATTTAGTATTGTAGTGTCTTCATATATACATACAAATCCTTTTGCATAGCACTTTAAAACTTAGTTGGTTTCCTCTGATCTAAAACCTAGTGATTTAAAAACACTCACAGAAATTGGTTGTTCTAAGATACCTTGTAAAAGTTTCCAGAGATAATGTGTACAACTTGGAAGTTTTCCTTCTGTGCCTTACTGTGCTTAGCAGGCAGCAGAAAGACTAAATACTGTGTTCTAACCAAAAGAAACTTCACTTGAGTAATTTTCCTGAAAGCAATCTAGGTATCTGTCATTGGTGTCTGCTGTACAAAATTTAATATTTATGTGCAAGGAGTGACTGGGAAAAAACAAGGCTGAAGCTTACACTGTTTCATACTGCAAATAGCTTTATAATGCCTTAGTTTTATGATCTTGAAGCTTTTGTATTATTGTCAAGTCCAGACATACCTGTACTCTTAATTCTGAAGTCATATGTTATGAAAACAGCGCAAATGGTCATGATTCTTAAGCTGGCAAAGTACCTAATAAGCTGTTGGAGTACCTAATGACCTAATCAAGAGGGAATATTAAATACAGCCTTAGGATTTGGCAGAGGAGCGAGAGACCTACATTTGCCTGATCATGCTTTTGATCAAAAATGTGCTTTTTAAAGTTAGTGTCTGCTAGAGGAACTTGCTTTGCTTTCCACAGTCCCCCTTGAACATGTAGCTTTTAGAAAAGAGGCTGCATTGCCTCTTCTGTGCTTTTGGTTTGCCAGTGTAGTCCCATTGGAGGGAATGATTCTGTTTCAAGGCAAATTTGTCACTGTAAAAGCTCAGTCTGCACACCTAAATGGGAATTTCCACCGAAATCTGTTATTAGTGTCATGAATGTCATGCTGATCCTACCTTTTAAGAAGCTAAGTTTTTTAAAAATGGTCAAAAAAGGACCTGTTTTCTGACATTGCTTACCTTATATAGTGTGGTTTGTATTTTTGAGATGCCTTTAGAAAGGGACTCTTCCTGCTTGTTTTTTCATTAGTATTTTTCTAGGAAAGAAAAGCTGGCTAAAAGCGTTGTTAGGTATACTGATGATTTAAGGAGTGATGAAAAAAAATTTATAAATCAAGAAATTGAATGTGAAACTTAGATGATTGTAGGAAAAAAGCCCCTCCAAACATTGAACCTGTAGATTTTCCACTTGAGGGTAGCATGAGTATTGAAATTTTACTCTTTGCCTTACACATTTTTGTGAAGCTTTTTCATTAAAGGACATTTTAACAATTACATTGCCTAAGAATAAAAGGCAGTACATCAAGATGCTTCTCGGCCTGTTAATGAAATTTAGAAACTGGATTAGACGATGCACGTGTGCTATAGTATCTTATTAGCATTGAGTACTCTCCTTAAGTATCTTCCATTTTTGTTAGTATTACTGTGATTTTCATGAAAACTCTAAACAAACTGTGAAGTAAGTAATAGTTGGAAATAGTACTTGACTGTTTAGAGTAGAGCTTTTTCTTTGAGTGTATTCTGGATTCAGTGAGTTTGAATTTGACCACTGGTGCACAAGTATGTTGCTTTGTCACGCAAAAGGAACCATTCAGCATGGGTTTGCAGATTAGAGGACTGTAAGAAATGTGTTGTGATTTATTTAAATTAATAATTGGATTATTCTTGTAGTGTATGTTGTCCGTGTATGAGTTTACTTGTCTTCAAATCCGAGGTTTTCTGAGTAAATGGGATAACGTGCTTGGAAGACATATTCATTTGAAATAAGGCATATGCCGAAATGCTAAAGAGTTGTGTTGTGTGCAGACTGTTATTGCTGCTAGTCCTCTTAATGTGCTGTGCTAAGGACAGAAAAAGTAAGTAGAAGCCTGTGACAGTGCTTAACATGTAATTCCTCGAAAGTGAAACTAAAGAGTTCTAGCAATTTTCTTTAGGGCAGTTTTCAATGTAATACAGTGATTTAATATAGATGAGCTTTTGTTAGTGCTAACTTTCTTTTAGCTTTCTCTTCCTCAGATCAGGTTGAACAGGCTGCTAACAATGGATCCAGATCTGCTGGAGCAGCAAGATATTGACCTGAGCCCTGACCTTCAGGACCACATGCAACCTCAAGAGGAAGCAGCTCAAAAAGTCAAGCAGTACTATCGCTTTTGGATCCTGCCTAAACTTTGGATTAGCATCAATTTTGATAGATTAACTCTTCTGGCTTTATTTGACAGGTGAGATCCTTGTATGCTACCAGACCTCAGAAAGCAAAGGTGAAAACAGTTACTAAACTGTAATGTAGATAAAACTATCCTTAGAGAATTGTATTTATTTACTGTACTCTGAAAAATGAAAGAATAATACTAAATGTAGTTTTCTAAAATAATGGAGGCTACTGTCCTTTTTTTCCTCTAGCAATCAAAAAAGATAAAAGGAAATCAATGCTCACTTTGCCTGAGTAGGACAGTAACATATTTGAATGATCAAATAGAAAAATTTGTTGCCAATCTTCAAAGCTAGAGTATAGCCTTCTCCCAAAATTAATTGAGGGGCTCTACAACTTGTCATGCATGTAGTGTTTTGGTAAATAGAAAGAATTTTCCTGCTGTTTCAAAGCATTTTTTCAAAGAGTTGTTTAATACTGTGTTGACTTGTCCCTGCTACATTTACCTAGAGGAATAAAATTAAGGTGATCCTCCAGTTACCAGCTTTTGGAATATGTAGAGTATTTATATTTTGGTAATGAACCTCCTCAAAATAAACAAGATAGTAGTGATTCTGTCCAGAGAGGAATACTCATAATTCTGTTCTGAAACACTAGCAATATCATAGAGAATTATCTGTATTCCACTTGGCATATCTTACTCAAGCAAGAGTATTTTTAGTTTCTTCATTAGAAAATCTTGAGTGACAGATTATATATGCAGGTGAGTTATCATGCTTGTTTTTCATAGGCTTATAATCATCTTGGATGGGCTTTGAATATAGATTTATGTTATTGTCCATGCTTTTGTATTATTTCTAAAATTACCTGTTGAAGTTATCTTCTGCTGTTTAAAGTAAAATTCCATAAGATACTACTTTCAGCTGTCTTTGAAATCCTGGTAGCTCCTAGCTTTGCTGAAGGACAGTGTGCTAGTAGACTGTGGAAGTTCAAATCTGTTCTTAACTACTTTGCTACCAGTAGTGTAACCCTTGTTATTTCTTGACCCTGACTGCTCTTTTGCAGCTTTTTCTAGACATAGTTAGCTTTAAATTCATTTTTTTTTCCTTTTTTTTTTCTCTCCCTTTAAAACAGGAATCGTGAGATCCTTGAAAACGTATTAGCTGTCATCCTAGCTATTCTAGTTGCATTTCTGGGCTCTGTACTTCTTATAGAGGGCTTTTTCAAGGATATTTGGGTCTTCCAGTTCTGCCTGGTAATAGCCAGTTGCCAGTACTCACTGTTGAAGGTATATTAATTTCTCTTTACTTTGTACAAACAATAGATATAAATCCAGTTGGGTGTTGCAGATTAGTTAAGAGCTTTAAGGAAAAATGTGAATACTTATCATTTATAAAGAAATGAGTAAACTTGGCCTCATGGAAAAAATGATAGATGGTAATGCAAGGTCACTTCACTAGAAGAGTTCTACATGTGCTTGTTAAACAATCCTGTATTTATTGTTCTCATGCATTTTTTGTTTTCATAAAGAGGAGTATGTTCGCACTCCTTGAAAACCAACTACAAACTGAACTTGAAGTTTTTTATTGGTGTGGATTTTAATTTTTTTTAGTGTCTATATCTTAGAGTATTCATATGAGGCAATTATATCTAAACATATTTTTAATCAGATTATTAATTTTTTGTTAGACTGTTAATGGTTTATTGTAATCTAAGAATGATTGGTTATTTTATATGATTTGACTGTCAGGATGGAAGTTAGATTTAAAATTAAAGTTCCTAATGCCATTGAAAAACAGTAAAAGTCCTGAAAATAGAGAGATTGGAGATTTTTTTTTAGAATTTTGGTTATAGACTTACACTCTTTTAATAGATTTTATGACATAGGTTTGTGATGTGCTATTTAAAGGCTGTAATGTGGCTTGACAACTGTAAAATTAATTGTAGATATCATTAAAAGAACTTCAACAAGAAGGTATGTGTAGGGAGGTAAATACCCTTATCTGTAGATTGAGTAACTTTCCTCTTTTTATTTTGGTTTCAGAGCGTTCAGCCAGATTCTTCCTCCCCTCGACATGTAAGTCATGGGCATGTGCCACTGCACTAACCCTGCAGATGCAGAACTCCTGCAGAGAACTGATCATTTTGCTTTGACTTTTCTGGCATTTCTCTTGTGTTTCTTCTTCTAAGGCACAAAAGGCTTGTAGTTGTCTTAGTGTGTGAGAAGGGAACTGATATTATTTTTCCCCCTCTGCCATATTCTTTGTATTCAGCAAATCATATCCTCCTGTTCAGAGCCTAGCTTTTGCTAGGGAGCCATGTTGTAAGCTTTTTGATGAACCTTTATTATTCTAGCAATTATACTGAGGAGTATTCTTACTGTTGTAATTTGCTCTGCTGGTATGAACTGACACAGCTTTGATGTTCTGTTTTAGTCTTGTAGATCATTCGGTTGTCCTAGTGTGCACACTGCTTTATTTTTTCACTCTAATAAGCTGTGTTTGCAATGCTTTAGTGAGTATTACTGTTTGAACATGGAAATGTTAATGTTCTAGTATTGCACAATGTTTATATTCTGTTGTGCGTCTACTAGATTGCCAAGACAAAATATTACCTTTGTCCTAGATAAGATTTATAAAAGCATTATTCCTCTGCAGCAAGTCATTAATTTTGTGTAAGAAGTTGTGTTGTGATAAACACCATAGAGATTCTGTCCCTTCCTCCTGCAGCAGCAGTATCTGAGTAACTTTAATCCTTTTTTCTCAGCTGTTTATAAAGCCTAGTCAGAGCTTCTCTAGCATTTAGTACAGCAAGCAACATAGCATAAAATATGGCTGAGACTAAGGGTTTATATAGCTTAGTCTAATTTAATCTAACTGTTGTGTCTTTGTTATATCAAAGCCACAAAAAGCAGACTGGTAATCACCTCAAGGCTATGCATTAAGGATTTTATGAAGAAAACTTTAGGATATGGTGAGGCGACAGTATATTAGTCAGTGACCAGTGTTTAATTTTGGTTCTAAAGCTATCTGTAGCAGAAGAGTAAAAGTTACTTACGTTAAAAAAATTTACAAATGTTGGTGATTTCGTGGTTTCTTTTTAAACAGGGTCACAATCGTATCATAGCCTATAGTAGGCCTGTGTATTTCTGTTTGTGTTGTGGTCTGATTTGGCTGTTGGATTATGGCAGCAGAAACATATCTACAACAAGATTCAGGTTGTATGGAATGGCTTTCACCAACCCGTTGCTGCTGCTGTCAGCCAGGGACTTAGTTATAGGTGAGTGGCTTTTCCATGGATTTCAATTGTTTGCCTTACAACAGTAGAACTTTATGGGAACATTCTCCCCTTCTGTAGCATTGCTGTAACAAGTGGCAGAGATGCCATCTATTAAAATTTCTCATTATCCAATATCTTAGCCCTTATGCTTGAACTTTGTTATTTAACTTGGACATGCATACACTACCCTTTGCTTGGACTTACCTGCTCAGAAGTTAAAAAGACATTTTGATTTGGACCCTTTCACACTCTCTGGAGGTGCTTGTGGCAAATGCATGGGACCTCAGTCAGCTTTTTTGTATTTAGCAATTTGGCAGAACAGTACAAACACAATTTAAAAAAACATTATACACAGGTTAAATCTTACTTAATGTGCTTCTTCTCAGAACAGGCCTATCACCAATACCAAAACCACAATTTTTGAGCTGTACTTCCATTTTGTGGTAATCCCATTGTTTTCTGAACAGCACGGTGCATTCAGAATACTGATGGCATTTAACTCCATTATCCACTTAAACCTAATGCAAAAAACAAACAACATAAATCCCAAAACAACAGTTCTTTCCCCTGTTATGAAAATAATAACAGCCCTGTAGTCTCAAACAGAGCATATAGAAAGGAGAGAGACATAAACATTTGAAGACCAAGTTATCATGGGAACTTCGTGCATTGCTTTAATGGAGCAAAGTTATTTGGGTGATCTTCTGTGGATCGCTGCTTTGGGTGGGGTAAAAAAATCTGTAAGAGTTGATCTAAACTGAATGCAGTTGCTCTTCAGTTGTGTCAAAATACCTATGTGTGAAAGACTACAGCAGTTAAATGTTATGTCTGCATGCCTCCAGACAGTTTTCTGTCCAAGAAAAATGAATAATTGGTTTCAGTGTGGGTTTTAAAATTTTTTAATTGATTAATGAGAATTACTGACTCAAGCATTTGGGATATTAGTTTTTATTACTTGATTTTAGGAACATGCTGTATTTTATGCCTCATACTGCTTCCCCCTTCAACAATTCTGTATTTAAATTTAAATGCTCAGAGGGAAAAAGTCTAAGCTGCATATTTATGAACAGAAATTTCCCAGACATTTTCAAAGGTGCTTTTTGAGCTAATTCTTTGATTTTCTTCATGTACTGGCATACTTGATTCTGTATGAGTAAAAAAAAAGGAGATAGAGGATACTTTTGACTCATTCACGGTACAAAACTAGCTTCATTTCTCTTGATAATACTCTGTCAGTTTTGGAAGTGTTTTCTTCCTTTTTCTGCCCTGTGGAGTCATTGCCATAAGGTACACCTATATCCCCATAAGATAATACATAAATGTACATGTAGGTGGTGTGCCCTCCTGTGGGAGTGAGCTACTTTTTAAAAGTACTGAAGAGTGAGTCTTTACCAGTTTGAAAAGATGTGGTGGCATTTTCACCAGGCCGTGTCCATCTTGGGATTAGCTTTTAAAACTACTAAGTTCAAGAGTTCTAAGTAGGTTTTGATCTTATGTTTTACTGTTCTTCTGGGGAATCTTCCAGCAGCATATGTGGTTTATATTTCTTAGCAGTTCTTCCAGTAAAAAAAATCAATTACCAGAACAACTTACTCTACTTAAAAATAAAAAACCAAAATGCTTCCCCAACAATAAAATAACCCAAACCGAAACCAAAACAAAATCCCAAAAACTGAAATGATAAAACACCAAACAAAACAAAAAAAAACACCCCACCAACCTGTGCTGCACATCCTACCCCACCTTCCCATGTGATAGACTTGCCCGTGGAGAACCTCTCAATGTTGCTGAAACAGTTTCAAAAAGCTTTGTTTGTGCTGCAGTCCAGCCTGACTGCTAGCAAACATACTTCCTTAGGTAAAAATCTCAGCTGACTTTCTTCCTGTTCCCTGCCAAAGGTACTGGAAGAATACAGGTGCAGGGCAAGGCAAAGTTTGTGTTTAGGTAATGTAAATGTTGTCTCCTTGCCAACAGACAAGTGAGGACCGGCATAAGTGCTTTATTTTGTCTCCCACCTATTGCACTTGATCAATTGCACTAAATCTATTCCACACTTACAATAATTACTTTATCTTTTCACCTAGTTGGTTACTGTTAGAAAACAATGATGTTACGGGCTGTAAAAGCATAAATATTGGCTTTTTGTTGAACTACTCTTAAAAATTGTGTATTCCCAGAGCTGTGTAGTAATTTTGTTTCCAATGGGCCCAAGATAGTTTGACTTACAGACTTTTGGGAAACAACTTTTTAAACTGTCAGTGACAGAACACTGTATTTGCCTTCTGTGTCGGCTTCCTTGTAATGACTTGAAATAAAGGTTTGACTTGAGAATTCTGAAAAAGTATTTTCTTTAGGTATTGAAGAACTGGTCTGTAGTCCTATATTTCCTAATCAGTGTCAGTAAAAAATACAAATTCAGTGTTTTGCCCAGGCTTGCAACCTGCATGTTTTTAAAATATTTTTTGTTAAGTATTACTATGGAGTAGGGGAAAAAATCAGTTTCTCATTATCTCGCTGTAGATATTTCTAATGCGATGTCCTTCAGCATCCAACCATTCTGTGTATATTAAATTAAAAATTTAAATTTGAGACTTGTGGTGCTTTACAAGATACTTTAAAGTCTATTTCTTCCTTTGGACACTGAAGCTACAAGTCAATAAAATGGTAGAAAAATCCTCCCCAAACAGCCAGATTTTATCTGCTAGAGTTATTTTTGTTATTTGATCCTTCTATCTTTCAGAACTTAGAACTTACAATATGTTGTTACATGTGAATTTGATCTGAACTACTATATCTGAATGTGTGTAGAAGATTATTTCTGCATCTTTTATTCTGTAAGATGGAAAGTAAATGATGTGTACAGGTTGAGACATACCATTTTCTGTATTGAAATTAAGTGGCATTTATCTTTACATTCTGAAATCCTGTAATTTGCAGGTGTTTCCATGATTCATACAGTTGTCTGTTCTTGTTAAAAAACCCCCAACCATACAAACAGAAACCCCAGTCATTTAGGATTAGAACTTTCAGAAGTGGTGTGGGAAAATGAGTAAAATTGTCAGATGTTATTAGTAGCAGAAAACCCAGAGGTGGAGTGCTTGGCCTCCCTTACATCAGAGTGGGTGGTGTTAGGTTGCTCCTGGAACTCCAGACAGGCAGTTAGACTTCGATAAGCCTCACTTACAATGAGAGTGAAAACTTACAAGTCTAATCTGTAAACACTCCTGGCTGATCTTTGCTAAATAAAAATGGAAAGCCTGAATTGGCCTGTGTCCATGTCTACAGGAATTAAAAGGAAAGTATTCTTGATTTGTATGACCTTTGTATTCAGTCAGTTGGGAGTCATTGAAGTAGAGCTTTATATAATTGATATGTTCCTTAGAAATTTATAATAGAAATACTTCAGTGATGTTGAGTTAAAATGGGGGGTGTGATACCCTAAAACTTAAACAGAAAAATATATTACTGTGCTGTTTTTCTCATATTCACCACTTTTTCAACTTTTTTTTTTTTTCC
>VWYP01022141.1:0-50047 GCA_013400435.1 Pycnonotus jocosus | reverse complement strand
TTTTTTAACTTTTTTTTTTTTTTTTTTTTTTTCTGTAGTGTTTACACTATGTTTCCCTATAGTATTCTTCATTGGTCTCCTGCCTCAGGTGAATACATTTGTGATGTATCTCTGTGAACAGCTGGACATTCATGTCTTTGGTGGCAATGGTGAGTGTTGTGTTTTGGGTCAGAGGCAGAAGTATGAGATGTGGAGCAGCCAAGATCAGTATGTTAGTTAAAAAATTTAGTGATTACACTATTTTTACTCCTACCCTCTAAACACAGAATATTTAATTGTGTTTTTAAAAAGCCTAAAAGTCTTCTGATTGATCATTGAGAAATAGAATTACTATCCTACTAAGTCTGCCACTTTTTTCCTCAGCTGGTTTCTAATGCAGTTAACTATTCCCATGGTAAAACTATTTAATAACTAAGGAAATTTTAAAAAGCCACATAAAATCCTCTTGATAAAAATCACTTGTGGGGGAAAATACAAGTAGCTGCTCTGGTTTGAATTGTCTTTTTTTTTTTTTTTTTTTTACATCAGAGGAAACTAGGGGGCTGATACCTTAAACAAACTGAAGTATTTTGTATTCTCACTTAAGAAGATAACAATTTTTTTTCTTTTCATTTCTATGATATTCAGCTACCACAAGCCTGCTTGCAGCACTTTACAGTTTTATCTGTAGTATTGTGGCAGTAGCATTGTTGTATGGACTGTGCTATGGTGCCCTGAAGGTGAGAAAAATTTTATACACAGTAAACATTAATGTTTTGGGGTTTGTTCTCTGCTTCCTTCTGTATTAAGTAACTAGAGTATGCAACTACTGAATTGGAAATATTAGTTTGATTTACTAGGGTTTCATACTTGCTCAGCTGTGAGGTCAATAGAGGAGATGCAATACAGGAACAAAGCAGCTTTTTGTGCAATTAAAAGGTGTGTGATATGTGCCTGTTCTAACAGGCTCTTTTTGTTTGGTTGAAAACACATGACATTTACCATCCATTCCATTCTACATCAGTTCTTGAAAATATCATGCAAGTGACCTGTTTCTAGCAGAGTCTGCATGTACTTGTATGTTAACCTCTCAAAATGGCTCATGTAAGTGTTTTTTCTGGTGCTGCAAAAGTGAAATAGTATTTTCTGATTAATATTTACTTGAGAAGAAACCAAGAAATAGTTTGTAGTGTCAAAGTGAAGATATGTGCCTATCTGAAGGGGAGAGTTAGAGTTAGCTGGCAAAGGGACACACACACACCTCCTCCACACACACCCTGTTTTCCTTGCTTGAAATGTTATTTGAAAACAGTATGGAGTGTGGTGCTGGTTCTGTTTAATCATTTCAGGTGTGTGTCGATAATCAGAGATGCTCAGTTTACAATGAATTGTAGCTTGCATGGGTCCAACTCGGAGTTGACTGGCTTTTCCACTTTATCACAGAGTACAAAGTTCCTATAGGAGTTACTCCCATGATACTGTCACCTGCAGGACAGAATTAGCTTTCTGTGAATTTGTACACTTGTCTCATTAGCCTTTTGCAAACATATCCATTTAAGACAAACAAGCTTTAGGAAAGAATAACTGTTTCATCTTTGCAGATCCAGTAGAGATCAGGAAAACACAAATAAAGCCATTGTTTAGTCTGTATTCAATGCATTAGAAAAAATAAAAATCTTGAGTCCAAACACATATAACCTTCAAAATTAAGAGGTGACTAAATACAGCTCTTAAGAGCCTGTGTTCTCAAGGAATGCAGGAAGTGCTTCATAAGGGTTGTGAGAAATGATGACTGTTTAATGATTAAGATGGTGTAGGCTTGAGGGATGTGCACTGTATTAGAGTTTCTGATCTATAGTTAGACATAGGTAAAGATGGAACAATATTTTTGTACAAGAGGCCCTGGCTTATTTTTGTGGAATTGTGGTTAATTTCTCTGTTCTCCGTGATATACATAATTCTTGTATGTCAGGTAGGTGGTGTGTACTTTCTTGTTTTTATTAACATATCGTTTCTGTCTCCAGGATTCCTGGGATGGGCAGCATATTCCAGTTCTCTTCTCCATATTTTGTGGTTTGTTAGTGGCAATATCGTATCATCTCAGCAGACAAAGCAGTGACCCTTCTGTACTTTTGTAAGTGACTCAGTTTGTATCTCTTCCCAAATGAAGATGCAAGTTGCAAGTAAAAACTGTGAATAATATTACTACTTAATACTGTTTGAACTTGTACTCACCAGTGCTAATCAAAAATAGTATATTCCTGATTAGCTAGAAATTCTCACATTTTGCATCTAGTTTCTTATCTAACAATGGCCTTTTTTGTGGCGTCTGGTAAATCCACTTACATGCCAAAATCCGATTTAACTGCCAGCTGATGTTCTCCAAAATGTCAGTCAGGTGCCATCTTTCTGCTGGTGGGTTTGTCGGGGATAACATGTACCCTTTCTGTTTTTAAAGGGGTACTCAAGGCACTGGTTTAAGCTGAAGTCCACAGGGGCACTTTAACACTTCATCACTTGATTTGTTGATGTATTCTTATATTGAATGTGTGCTCCAAGCACTTGTTCAAATAATTATGCTAAATTATCAAGATCTGTTTTGATGATGAGTATTGCCATCTAGCATGGTGAAACGGGTATTCATGTTATTCTGAGTTGGAGCAGAGATCTGATGCTGAGGGTGTTTGATTCAGTTAATAATGATACATGTAAAAGAAAATAGTTCCACTAGGAGAAACACCTCGTCCAGAATAGCCAGTAAAAGTTCAACCACATACCCTAGGTTAGGCAGAGCTTGAACTTGGATTTAAATGTAGCCATAATGTTAGATGAATTTGATAAATAGTGGCCTGGGGTAGGTAGGGAAGGACCTCCTCTGTGAACAACAAAATTAATGATTCATGAATTTTTACACCAGAGGAAATTTCTTATCTTTGCGTTGAGCACTAAACCTTGTCCAATTACTCTTAGTTCAGTTAATATGAGGTCCTTTTCCCCAGATACTTGTTCTTTTGTTCTTCCCAAAAACTAAAGCCTGGATGTTCATGTTTGACCTGCCATTTCACCTGTTTATCCAGATGTGGCACAGTTAAGCATTGTAAGCTTTAAGTATTGTAATACATTGCAATATGGAGTTTCCTTTGAAGATCTAAGGCTCATTCTGTAGTGATCTTCCTGTCCATAAAATGAAATAATATTTCTGCACTCCGTATGGTGTTGTAAGAAAAATCACACTGAGAGGTTGCCAGACAGCAGGTTATGGCTAGTAACATTGCATGTGGGCTTCTAAAAGCTTAAGTGTAAGGTTTTGGCGCTTTAGTATCAGCAAGGCCTACTAAGAATTTAGAAGTTTGGTCAGCGTGGCTAATTCATTAATTAATCAGGCTAGAATAGATTTATTTTGTTGTTGCTGTTGAATTAAACCAAAGAATTCGTGGTTTTTAAAATCATGTTGATAAATAGACCAATTCTAAATTTTTCATGTTTCTGTTCAGTTATTTATGAGTTGAAGTTTTGCTTCATGATTGCTAAATTTCGCTTAAAATTCAGTTTTTGTTCAATTACTCCTGTGTTGCTACTAGAGAAACTGCAGTTTGAATATCTGGTTGCTGCTCTTTAATAGTCGCGTTCTGTACAACAGAGAACTAATGCTTTTATAAAGTTGAGATCTCTGTAAGTTTGCTCAGCTATGTGAAAGCACTGATGTGCCAAAATTAATTTTTTCTGATCAATATGTAATAGAACTTCTGACCTCGTTATTATTATAAAACCACATAGAACAATAACATGCTTTTCAATGGGATTTTTTTGTCTTTCCTTGAAGCTCTTTAGTGCAATCAAAATTTTTTCCTAATTCTGAAGACAAAAACCCTGAGGATCCTCTGTCTGAAGTAAAAGATCCTTTACCTGAGAAGCTTAGAAATTCTGTGGTAAGTAGGCTTCTTAATTATTGTAGTTTTTAAAATTCTGTTTAAGCATTTGCTTTATGTTGGTTTATATGGCATCTCTCTGGATCCTGCTTAGCTCACGCTTGTCACTTAGCATGGTTCTAGTTAGAATGGGTATCACAGCATTTCCTTTCAATCTTCAGCTGAACTCATGTGCTACACCTGGAGTGTAGTGCTGATACTGCAATTTTAAGTTATTTAAAAGCAGAGAGTTGGAATTCCCTGGTGTGGATTCAGTGAAGTATCACTGAGGTTCTTCTTTTAGCTCATGGATAATAACAGGATGGTGCTTGTTTTTGTTCAGAAGTTAGTGGGAAAGAGTTAATGGTGGCAAAACTATATTAACTCAGTATTTCTTATAATTATGAGGAGGAGCTTTGTGCTTGCTGTTCTAGAAATGGAAAATAAAAATGATGGAAAGTACTTTGGGGCTTTTTGTGGTTTGTTTGGGTAGTGTAAGTTATTTTGTTGTTTGTTTTCTATTGGAAGCTGATGTAACTGGCTCTGTTTACTTAAACACTACTTTGAATTTTTAGTACAAATTCACTCTAAATATTTATGGAAGTAGTAATATTTAAACATTATTCTTTTTCACACAATGTAGCAATAAGTAAGAGACTTAAGAAGCTTAGTATGTTTAACTTGTATAAAAGAAGGTTGAATATTCGTTTAGCTTTGTGTAGGGCTCAGCTGTAGGCTGAACTGAATAGCTGGGTATTTCATAATACAGTAGTTAGCATGATGAGGTGCAGTGTGTGGAAACTGCAAATGAATATTTAGAGCAGAGAAACTGCAATTCTTTTAACATTTGGCAGGAGAGAGTGACCATAGCAGCTGCAAGCTCCTCTTTAGCTCTCAAACGGTTGTGTTAGTTTCCAAGGGGGCAGGAGCTGAGGATTTTGATAGTTTTTCTAACAGTGGTTTTTAAAATCAGGACAACTGATTTTTAGAAAGTAAATTATAGGCCAAGAAGTTAATGCTTTGCAGCAATAATTTCTGTGTGTAATTATTTGGCCAGTTTTGGACCAGATAATCCTTTAATGATTTTTCTGGGCTGTAAATATTGATGCTGTTTTACAAATCTTCACTTAAGGCTTCGAGCGGCAACGGCCCTAAGTACGCATTGCCCCCTTGTGGCTGAGTCTGGCTTTACTAGTTTGGGGGGTTGCCCGCTATCAACGGCTTGTTTTCATTGTTTAGGAGTAATGGAAAATTCAGCTTCCTTCCTTGGGGTCATTCCAAAGCTGTCTTTTACCCTTCTGCAAAGAAAGCAGAAAAGGGTTAAAGAGCCTGGTTTTTTCATGTGGTTGGTAGCTCTGCCTCGGCAGCACTCTTCCAGAGCTCTTAATTGCCCTGTAGTTGAAACAATTCTTAGAACGTAAAGGGGAACTTCGATTGTGTCTTTCCCTTTCACTTAGTTGAACTGATGCTCTTAGCTGTAAGATTTGTTTTGTGAAAGTTCTAATAACTTCAATGGAAGTAGTTAACACTGGCGTAATTAAAAAAATTTTAATCAGTTTCAATGTTACTGCATTTATGTATTAAGGAGGTATTGAAAGGCTGGACTCTACATTGGGGGCATTTTCCAACTTTAATGATTCTAAGAGGTCAACCAAAGCTGGTGTTTTCTAAAATTATTTTATTTTTACTCTGCAGAGTGAACGATTGCAGTCTGACCTGATTGTGTGTATAGTCATTGGTGTCCTCTATTTTGCAATTCATGTCAGTACAGTATTTACAGTTTTACAGGTAAGATGTTACTTCATCTCTTCAATTTGCCTTCTGTATGCAAATGCTCTGATGTGATATAAAGTGTATTCTGGTAGTTCACTAAGTCTTCTGGCTAATTTTAGACTGACTAATTTAGTTCACTGGTCTTCAAGCATATAGCATGACAAGTATATGACTGAAGGTCTTCACTTTCATGTGCTCGAAAGATCATCCACCCTAGCTCTTTACTACTTTCTTTTTGTGTTCTAGACTTTTATTTTAGCCTCTGACACAGAACACCTTCTTTTGAATCATCTCTCTCAATTAAATAGTGTCAGGATTATTTTGAAGTAAGGAAAAATCAAACTTTAAAGAAAAGTTTAAAATGTTTAGTGTTTTAAAGTCTGAGCAGTTCCATGGCTCTTTGTTGACTACAGTGTAGGGCAGTACCCCTTTACTGGAATGATTACTTACAGGACTTGAAAGGTTCAAGATTTTGACTTGTCAGTCTAGCTAGTGTTACTGCTTTGGATACTTTCAATGTCTGTATGTGACTCTTGATGATAATGGCATCTAGTCCTGTGCTTGAGCTTAAGTAAAGCATTTCCCTCAAGAGCTGCAATTACTGAGTTTCTTATTTTGGTATTCTGTTATGGAACCATGGACTAGATTATGAATAGCCGTATGTAAGGCAGATGAAAATTTCTGGCATATATTTTAGAAGGATTTTACCTTCCTGTTTCTGCCTAAAGTTAAAGTAAGAAACTAATTTTAAAAAGCATATGCATTTAGGTAATGTCATGTTTTCAGGTGAAGTGCATTACTTAACCATGTGTATTTGTGTTTTCTGAGGAAAATATCCTTTCTATTGTTGTATGTCTGGTTTTCCGCACTCCACCTGACTGGTGCTTTCCCCCATGTTTTGCAAGATTTGACTTTATCCTCTTCACCAGCTGTATATTTCAATAGGCTTGGGCTTCATGGAATTCACAAAGAGTTTACGACAAGATAATGTAATCCCAGTTTTGCAATTATCTAGACTTAGGTAGAAATTTAGAGAAAATTTTAATGTGTAGAAAGCATTATTGTGAAATCCAGCCATCATCTCATGTTAATTTTGCAGTATTTTGTGACTTCTGTGGAAGGGATTGGTCTTGTGGGAGACTTCGTACCTTCCCAAGTGAACGTGAAATTAATGATTTGTTTTTGCTTATGTTTATACCTCCTTTTATCCAGCAGATGGAAATGTAAATTGGGTTCAGCCTTTAGAGAATAATACCTTTATAAAATGAAATGCATATGGGTCAGAAGCAGTGGACTGTGAAAGAAGATCGGTGTACTATTTTTACTTGAAAGTACATTTCAACTTAGTGAAAATTTGTTAGATACGAAGGGGGTTTCTTTCTCACAAGTTTTCTTGTTTTATCTTAAAATTGGTAGTACAGTTTTTCATGAAGAAATACATCAGTATTGCAGGAGCACCTGCCCATATGGTGAAAAATACACTAGCAGAGTAATGTTTTATTTTGTTTATGAAACACAAATCTTAATTTTTTCAATTCTTCTTTTTAGCCTATTTTAAGTTATGTTCTCTATGCATTGGTGGGTACGGTAGGCTTTGTGACCCATTATGTTCTGCCTCAACTCCGAAAGCAGCTTCCTTGGCATTGCTTTTCTCACCCACTGCTGAAAACCAAGGAATACCATCAGTTTGAAGTCCGGAGTAAGTATTGTTTCTAACACTTGCTTGAACTTGCTGTAGTTGCTCACCAGCTTGTGTTACCTGTTGATATACTTAATCTCTTTACTATTCTCCCCACTGGAGGATTTCATTATATTAGTTTCTCAGTTCCTCATGCTTTGATTCCATGACGTTTTATGAATCCCTTCACTGATGATGATCATACAAGTGTTCACATTATCTCAGAGTAGTTCCATTAAAACATAGTCTTCAAAATCTTAAGTGGTAAAGTTTGTGCTTACAGTTGCCTCAAGAATTTTTCATAAAGATCAAATGTGTTTCACTATGTATTTCCTCAACATAGCAAGTTTTCAGATGTTTTAGAAGATTAGGTGTGCTGAGTGCTGGAGACTTCATCCTGGTACTGATTTGGTTTTTAATAGTATTGTTGACATGTTTAACAATAGAGAAAATAGTGCAAGTGGTCAGCTGATGGATGAAGACATCAAAGGACCAGTCTTACAACTTGGTCTGCATAGATATGTGCTTGCAGCTTGTGCTAAAGCCTGTATTTTCATGGAATCTTTCCCCAGAGATGCAGAGAAGATGAAGTTATACTGCTTATCAGTTTTCCAGAAATGTTGTGGTAGATTGTGAGGACTTCACTCTTGGAAGGTTTTTATTGTTAACAGCAGACTTAAGAAATTCCTGTCTAAACTGCCTTGGAAACAACTGAAACTATCCTGGTTTTTCTTCTCAAATAGTTATCAAAACAAGAAAGCATTCTGCTGCTTTCAGGAGCAGAGAATTATCAGAATTGATATGCAAACTTTCTACCTTTGTAGCAGCCATTCAGTGTGGTCTTTTCATTGATGTCTAACTTGTGGGATTTTTTTCTCCCAGTGATTGCATGTAAAGATGGATAAATATAAATAGCAGTTGTCTATGATGCCAGACTTTATCTGGAAGAAGTGAAAAATGCAACTGTATGCCTCAAGTCTTTAATCTCTAAAACTAGAAAAGCTACAGTTGGTGCCCTTTATGTTTCCATCAATGTTTACCCTAACTTTTGACATTAAATCTTCTAGCCTATACTGTAGAATAAATCTTTTTATCTTAATTTGCATTAATTTGAAACATACCTTACAATTCTTGTAGAAGTTTAAAAGAAGTTGCTTAAGTGACAGACATTTGTGTTGGCAGGTTACATAGGCCTTCTGTATTGTGGAGTTGTAAACCAGGAGTCCTTCAGATTGAATAGGGTTGAAAAACGTCCTTTTGTGTGAGATAAAATCTATCATTTCAAACAGCTTCATCAATAGCAATGTTGAAATTATTGAAGAGATGGAATCCAGTTTGTTTCCTCTTTTGTACAGTAAGCAAGTAGCTTGCAAACTGTTCTGTTGTTGTGTGAACAGTGCAAAAACTCTACTGAGGCTACTGACTGGAGCTTCTCTTTATTTTGGTTAAATAAGACCACAAAAATCCATTGTGAGAAAATGGTTAATCCAGGTTAATTGGATGAAGAATCTTTATTTTGTAACCAGAGATTTTTGATTAGACAGTGCCATCTAATTTCTTCTTTTTAATACATCTTGACAGATGCTGCACATGTTATGTGGTTTGAGAAGCTTCACATTTGGCTCCTTTTTGTAGAGAAGAATGTTATCTATCCACTGATAGTCCTCAATGAGCTCAGTAGCAGTGCTAAGAATATTGCTAGTCCAAAGAAACTGGATACTGAGTAAGTATAAAAGGCTATTAAATAATCTTGAATATGTCTGCTGTGGTGGAAAGTTAAATAGTGACTTCTGGCATCAGTGGGAAGACAGAACACCGTAATGGTATTGTCTTAAGAGTAAGGCAAGGAATGAATGAATAAAACTTTTCTTTACTTGAAAGCCTGTATAAAGCTGACTTAAACTGATTGGAGTATTGCACTGTTATACTAGACACTCCCACAAAGACAAATGATTCAACTCGTGGCATATACTGTGAAGATGCCATGTTGCAGGATTACCTAATAGTGTGATAAGTTTGCTTGTTGAGCTACTGAGTCTATAATATGATTAACCAGATGGCAAGTTCAAGATAGTTTTGATATGTTCTGATGTTTTATCAGGTGTAAAATTCAAACTTGTTACCTGAGTTGGTGTGCCAGTATGCTGCCCTTCTGTAGCTTCCTTCTCTCATCAAGGAATTCCCCAGGCTTCCTAGCCCCTAAGTGTAATCCATATCCAGATGGAATTGCACACTGCTCCTTAAATTGAGTCTTAGTTATAATCCCTTGAGCAGTGTATCTGACTGTCTCAGCAAATGTTAGCTCAATAATAGGCCCTGAATTTTTTGCCTCCAAGAAACAGTAACCGGGTGGGGTTTTTTGATTTGAAGTTCTATTCATTTAGAACAAAAGATTATAAATATTGAAACAAACCAGAAAATATTTTGGGGGACAGGTTGTTAAATTAATTTTGTTGGGGTGGTGTGTGACTTTTTTGACTTTCTTAATTTTAATCCCTGCATCTAATAAGTTCTTGCTTTGGGTTCGTTATCACAGTCACTATGAGACCTTTGGGAGGAATATTGCCATTATATTACTTTAACTTATTTTTTTAATAACTCTTTGATATGTCAATTGCTATGTCTGAAAAAAAATGCAGTTGCCTCAATAGAAATTAGAGCAGTATAGTCATGCAGGAAATGACAATCCAGTTTTCATTAACATCCTCTTGATATTTAATCTAGCATTTTTGTATTTTAGTATTCATAACCTAAATTAAAGACCAGGTTTCTCTTCAGTCTCCAAGGATATTTCATTTCCTAATTTTTTTATTTCTTTTTTTTAGTGGCACACTTAGAAATAATGCTAATTCTTGAACATTGATTGGCTTGAGAGTACTGATGAAAAGATTTAGATAGTAACCTTTTTTTAAAAAAATCTGAAGTTGTCTTTAAAAAACCAACAAATCATTAACATCCCCCCATCCCAAATTTCAAAAGCAAACCTAAATCAAAGTTTGAAGAGATTGTTATTGCATGACAGCACAACTTAAGTGGTCTTTAAACCCCTTTCAGATAACAGGTAATAACTGTTTTGTGTGACTTCCTTACACAGGTTGGGTGCTTTAATGATCACAATAGCTGGCTTGAAGTTACTGCGTTCATCATTCAGTAGCCCAACGTGCCAGTATGTCACTGTTATTTTCACAGTGCTCTTCTTCACTTTTGATTACAAAAGTTTTACTGAGACCATGCTGCTAGATCTCTTCTTCATGTCCATACTCTTCAGCAAGGTAACTTTTTAACTCTATCTTTAGGTCTTTCAGTTCATCCAAAGGGGAAAACAGATGAATAGTCCTATCTGATAGGTCATCTTGCAGATTCTCAGTCTTTTGTACTGTAATAGATAAGCTGTAAGGCAACTTAGACTTCCCAACTCATTTATGTTGGCTTGACAAACCATATGTAACTTTCTAAACATCTCCTGAGTCTGTGCTAAGAACAGTGAAGTGCATCTTATGTTACTTGCTTTTATAATTGCATCCTTTTTCTAAGTCTCAAAGCTTCTGGTAGATCAATACAAACTCTGGGATGACCAGTAAATTCCGCGGGATGCAAACCATGTTGACTGTTAGTCAAAATACTGAATTGTTTTTCTTTTTTTTTCCCTATAGCTTTGGGAACTCTTTTATAAGTTGAGATTTGTATATACCTACATTGCTCCCTGGCAGATCACATGGGGATCTGCCTTCCATGCTTTTGCCCAGCCCTTTGCTGTGCCACGTATCCTTTGAAAATGCAAACTTTCTCCTGAAGTCATGTATTTATAATTTCTGAGTACTGCATTACAATGGATTCTGTGTTATGGGGTAAAACTGCTGAAGGACATGTTTGTCTAGTGAGTATTTACAAAGTAGGTGTGCACACTTTCTGCCTTGTTACAATGCTCTGAACTACACAGTAATGGTAGGAATAGCATCCTGACATAAAAGAAATGTGGACTAGAAGTAATTCTGAAAATCACACAGCTTTTCTTTTGATAGTCATTCTCTTTTGACAGGAGTCACTAATTATGCTTTTAGTCCTTGAGTTTTGCATTTTAAACTTCTGTAGGCTGGTTTGTATAGAGTGTTGAGTTAGTATTTTCAACGGAGCTTTTGGGAATGACTGTCATGTCTAATGCCAGATTTCCATCTATTTCTGTTTTTAAAAACACATCTTTGCTGCATAGAAATTCATAGATACCTTGTTTTGCTCTTCATTGCTGTCTGTATTGAACACCATCACAGAAGCTAAAAAAAGTAGTTGGTGCTTTGCTTTCCTTAATTCTCTTATCCTACAGATTCTGCCATGTTGTTTGTCCAAGCAGCTGTGTCAGCTTTCTTTTCTACTCCACTGAATCCTTTTCTGGGAAGTGCAATATTCATCACTTCATATGCCAGGCCTGTCAAATTCTGGGAAAGAGACTACAAGTAGGTGAAATAATAAAGTTTTTAAAAATTTGGTTTTAATAGACTAGATACATCTGAAGTGTTGGTTTTGGGGGTTTGTTTGTTTGTTTTTAACTTGTGAATTTCTGCTATTTTTTTCCCTCAGAGAAAACTAGTATAAAGCACTAAAAGTTTTCACTGAACTTGTTTCTGAAATACTGTAGCAGCTGTTTTTTACACTAGGATCATTTGCTTCAGCTGCTTAAATAATTTCTACTTAGAGGTATGCCATCCTGGTGTTTTTAAACATGAAATTTATGGTACTGTAAAGTGCAATTTTAATCAACAGGTGAGTTTATGTATGAAAGGTTTTGGGGAACGGTTCATAGGAGTATTTTACCTGTACTGGTTATTGTTCTGCTCACAGCAAAACTGGCTAAACTTGAAACAAAAATCTTTCAAAGTATTTTTTTTGTTCAAGGTGGGATCAGTAGTAAAAGAATCTTCAGGTCAGATTATGTTTCTTTTTATTTCTCTTAAGCTCCCTATTGCTGATAGTGTATCAGACCAACAAAATATCGTATAAACAGCATAGGGCAAGTTGATTGGATATTTCTGGTATTTCTTATTTCCCTTCTAACATTAGAACAGTTTAAATATAATGTTCCAAATCTTAGATTAAAGCAGTATGGTTGTAATTTCAGACAATAAAACAGCTGTCTATAAATTAATCTTTCACTAAAGTCTACTGAAATGTTAGCTGTGCTAATTTAATTGGTCTGAATTTTTTCTCACATCTAAACCTTCATGATACTTAAGAAAATATATGCACTTTTATCCAAAGTGCAAGATTATTCTGTGGCTATTTACTGTGGAAAAACTTTATTAGGCATTATAATGCTATCATATACAAGAAGTCAGCAAATATGCATCTAAAATTATTTTAAAGTAACTTTTTGAATCTATTTCACTGGGAACATTTAACACGGTATTAGTAGTTTCTTTCCTTAGACGTTCTTACAGTAATATATTTTTTATTAAGTGTGCTTTATTTTATTATTTTCAGCACAAAACGTGTGGATCATTCAAATACTAGACTGGCTTCGCAGCTGGATCGGAATCCAGGTAGCTCTCCTAGCTGGATTTTGGTAGTTGGTCTGGAGTTTTTTAGGGGATGGTTTTTTTTAAGGGGGAGGGGGCATTTGGGAAGTGGGTTGGTGAGTTTCTTCTTCTTCTTTTTTTTTTTTTTTTTTTTTNTTTTTTTTTTTTTTTGTGAGTTTTCTTATAGTGGCTTTTTTTTTTACAAATGTAAATGGCTTTTATTGGATTTTTTATAGAGTTCGTGATCAGTTTGCCCTCTGATCTTGTCCAACCATGCCCAACATCTGTTGCTCTGTGTCCTGTTAGGTTTTTTCCATCATCTCTCTTTATTCTTTAGGCTCTCCTATAAGTTTTTTGATTTCACTCTTAGATTTGTGTTGCTGCTTTACCTTTTCTTTTCTATTTATAATTGTAGCAGCCATTAAACTGTTTTGCTTTTTATTCTTGAGGCATTTAAAAAGTGCCAAGTATTACTTGAGGGTATCTCAATGTCCCAGTAATGAGACCAGTACAACAGGCATCACTGAGATACATCTGTGTTCATTTGTTTTTGCACTTTATTATCTTGAATAGGTTGATGGGAGATGCATGAGTGGAACTAAAGGAATAATTTGAGAAATGGAGGAGAGACTAAGAAAAAGTTTGGTTCAAAACACAAGTGTCATTTGGCATTCATTTGGAGTAGATGTCCCGTGAAAAAGGGGGAGTGGGGGTAGATTATGACCTTGAAACAGCATTGTGGTTAAGAAAAGATAGGATTCAGTGTGAAGTAATAATTGACATTCAAGCTTGATGTTTTTCTGCAGTTTCAGATAACCCAAATCCAATCTTCCTGCAGGTTCAGATGATAACAACCTGAATTCTATCTTCTATGAGCATTTAACCCGTTCCCTTCAGCACAGCTTATGTGGAGACTTGTTGTTGGGTCGCTGGGGAAACTACAGTACTGGGGACTGCTTCATCCTAGCCTCTGACTACCTCAATGCACTAGTACACCTTATAGAGATAGGAAATGGCTTGGTCACCTTCCAGCTGAGGGGGCTTGAATTCAGAGGTGAGTGTCTTAGATGTCCTTAGCTGTCTGCACTAAAAAGTAGGCCTCTGCTTTGGAAACTGAAGTTATTTTCAGTTCTATCCTGGTAATAAATTGCTTTGAAAATGGGCTGCAGGGCCTCTTGATGCTCTTGTCACTTGATGCTAAGTCCCTCTTTCCATTTTAGTGCAACATGTCTACTTGTTAGAGAAACCTAGCTAAAACGGGATCCTAGAGTGATAAATTAAGCTATTGAAATCTTTTGTGTTTCTTGGCAGATAGTTCACTTAGTGTTAAAAGAATTTAATTGGAAATAGGTTGAATTTTAAAGTCTTCTAAACACAGGTTCACATTAAAGCAATTGTATAAAGTATTCAACTCTTTCTTCTTTCCTCTATTTTCTCCTAAGGAACTTACTGTCAGCAACGAGAAGTTGAGGCCATCACTGAAGGTGTAGAGGAAGATGAAGGTTTTTGTTGCTGTGAACCAGGCCACCTTCCTCACATGCTTTCCTTTAATGCTGCTTTTGGGCAGCGTTGGCTGGCTTGGGAAGTGCTTGTAACAAAGTATGTTCTGGAGGGTTACAGCATCACTGACAACAGTGCAGCTTCCATGCTTCAAGTCTTTGATCTCCGGAAAATTCTCACCACTTACTACGTGAAGGTGTGGATCGGCTCAGTGCAGCCCGTGGGGGGAGGCTGGCTGGGCTACACCTGGGTACTGCTCAGTGTCTTGAACTCATAATGTCTGTCACATGAGGATCATAGGGTGAGGTGATAATTACAGATGTATGAACACCTTCTGCAAAGGAGGACAGAGTTTGTTGTACTGAGAGTGACTCAGTACTCTTGTGCATGAGAAGGACAATGACCCTGTACTCCAGATCAGAGAGAGGACACCTCCTAGCTTGTTGCATTCCCTTGCTAAAGGTGGAATAGAAACTTTAAAACTGTTAACCAAATACAATAGCTTTGTTGTAGATTAAAAGATGGTTAGTTTGTTTCTTTAGAGAAAGCCAGGCTGCTTTGGTCCTCATAAGCTGTCCGAGCACATCTTTGCTTCTTAAAAAAGAAACAAGCCCACTCCTCCAGTTTTAAGACAATTGTAGGCCTCAGATCCTTTCACATAATGGAAGCTGAACATTTTCAGATTAAAATATTTCCAAGATACTCACACATGCATACAAGTTGTGTTCCCTAGCACAGGGGCCTTAAACTGTTTTGTGTTTTAGCTTTTTTTTATTTAGAATTAATTAGACATTTGGTATCTACATCTCTGTGTTAATGAAATAAAAATTTCTATAGATTTGTTTTCTGCAAAAATTACAGTGAGGCTCCTATCCCATCCTTTTTTCCTTTCCTTATTCCTTCAGTGTAGGATTCAGAAATCCTGACAGTCTTTGAAAAATACTCCTATACACCACCTGTATTGTGGTTTCTGTGCAAATCTGTTGTACCTGTGAGTGATATAAATGCTACTGTGTATCAGTTTTGTTCATTTTCACAAAAATAATGCAAATAAGTTGAAACAATTGAGATTGTTGACAGTTTTTTTAATTGCAATATTGACTCATATTTTTAACTGCTCTTGTTTCAGGGAATCATCTATTATGTCACAACATCCCCCAAGCTAGAGGAATGGTTAGCTAATGAGACAATGCAGGAAGGACTGCGGCTGTGCACAGACCGCAATTACGTGGATGTAGACCCCACATTTAACCCCAATATTGATGAGGATTATGACCACCGTCTGGCAGGGATCTCACGAGAGAGCTTCTGTATGATATATTTGAACTGGATAGAATATTGCTGCTCTCGAAGAGAAAAGGTAAGTATGTGAGAAAAGCCATGCACTGTTCAAGGATAGTGTCACTTTTTTTCCTGTTTGTTTGACTTCCAGATAGGTTTAATGCCTATTTTTTAAAATTAAAGTATTTTGATTGAATTAGTTTTGAGATGTGAATTTAATAGATTCTGTAATTAGTGTATGGTTTAACTATTTCATTAATGAATTTCAGCTCAAATCAAGCAGTTGAATCTTAGACATTTAACTACATGAGGGGTATGTCTGCAGAATTGATGTTTTGTACTTAGATATGAGCGTTCATAAATCAACCCTAACTTAAACAAAAAACCACCAAAACAAAAATCCCTAAACCCCAAGATACCTGTTTCAAGCTTATCAGACTCCTTTCTCAATGATCACATTACTCCGTTCCTTTGGACCACTGGAAGTGTTGGCTTATGAAAACAGTAATCCTACGTTCAACCTTTTCTTCTTTCCGCAATCCTCCCACCTTTTAAATAGGAATGTTAGTATGTTTGTAGAGGAATGCCTTGACTTTTTACTGTTTACAAAATAACTGTGTCAAATTAGTGTTGCCTTGAGAATAAGCAGAAATTGATTGAGATTAAAGGGACAGGAATTTACTTGTTTAATGAGGGGTCCAAGACTTAAGGGGTTCAGTTTTGCTTTGGAGGTAGATCAGTTAAAGCTCGTTTTAACAGGGGTAAGACTTAGTGTCCTGTGGTCAAAGGACAAACAACAACCAAAGAAAATTATTTTCCTCCAAGAAATGAACATGAAATATTTTGTGTATGTAGTGAAAATCAGGTTTAATCACTTAATTGAATGATGCCATTTGCTAGGGCATTATATATCCTGGCTATGCTACTGACTTTGAACTGAGGGCAAGTGTACCCTAACTAACACCTTGACTAAAGCTGTAGTCCAGGGAAGTTTTGAGGTAAATCAAGCTTAAATACTCCTAACCAGTGATAATCCACTGTATTCACTGAAAATATTTTTGTCTAAACCCCATAATTTAGCTAATCCGCAGTTTGTCTGCAAGATACGCACCATGGGGAATGTAGCAGGCAGCTGTTTAGCTTAAAATTTGTCTTATTTCACATAATATATGTGTGTTTATCTTTACAAGTATTCTTAGGTACTTGTAAAACTCTTGCTCACACTTTGAATTAGAATTGGTTTTTTTAAAGAGTGACTGCTGTGGTAGGTACATACACACACTTGAACTGCTATATTTTGGCCTTTTTACTCCTTCTGGCAGAATATTTTTTCAGTGGCCATTTCTTTATTCCATTCACCTAACTTATTATTTTTTTTCTTTTGTTATTACAAGCCACTGGATTCAAGTAAAGACTCACCCCTAGTGACATTGTGTTATGGACTCTGTGTTCTGGGACGGAGGGCATTGGGAACAGCTTCGCATCATATGTCGAGGTAATAAAATATTGTTGCTGTAAGCTTCCTATCCTCAAAATCTCTCTGAGTTCTTAGATTAGGTTTTACATTAGTATCTCCTCATAGAAGAAATAGGTAATTAACATCATCTTTCCTTAAACTGGGCAGATTTGCTGTGTAACTTGTCTTTATTATGACAGCCAGTGAAATGTAACTAAAGAAAAGCAAATGAGGGAGAACTTGCAGCTAAGCATATTATTTTATTGAACTAATTCAAGATGGGAGTTCTGGTGTGGGTTAGGACTAGTTATAACCACTTTAGAACTGATTGAGTTCTAAAACGAAGCTCCATTTTCTGCACGAACTAGATGTCCTGTGTGGAAGTAAGGGGAAAAAGAGCAAAGTTTCTTAAAATGAAAAACTGATGTGTCTTGGTGGGTGTTAGATGAGACTATTGTGGTAAGTTTCACAGTTTAGCTGGCTCTGTGGCAAGCGTTGGTGTTTTGTACAAATCTTTATCTCAATTCTGTTGTCATATGGCAACTTTCTTGCAGATCGATAGCCTCAATTTTAGAAAGCAAATGTAAAATACAGCTATAAGTTTCAGGAAATCACAAGGTGATGGCTTTAAAAAAAGCATAATTGTGTGTGTAAGCTATTGGTCAGCTAGATGCTGACTATAAAACCTGTTCTACTTCAGTTTCAGGGCAACTGTTGATTAATTCTTCTAAGTACAAGCCAATTGCCTCTTGAAGGTTGTATATATATGGAGTTGCAAGATTTATCAGAGCATTTTTGATTTTTCACTCTTAAGTTAGCTTAGTAATTGAAAACAGTGCCTTTTAAGCATGAAAAGTTGACAAGGTTTTTATTTTGTACAAAAGCATAGACAGCTGAAGTTGCTGCATACCCTCTTTGACTGGTCTGTTGTGTTACATACATTGAGAAGTTTTGCCTTTAAAAATCTTCAGAATGAAATCAGGCACTCCTCGTGATATTTGTTTGCTTTAGTCCATGTAAAGAGTGTATTGCTTGCATGGTTTGTTCATTACCTGTTCAGTGCAGGTAGACAACTAATGTACCAAATTTTTTTACACACACATCTTTTCCCTGTCTTACCCTGTAGCTTACCTTGGTAGAGAAGAATTGTATGCCTTTCTGTGCAGCTCAGTAGTTCCTTTTCAGTGATGATACCTGTGGATATGTTTATACTTCTGTTAATATTTGGGTTGTTTTCATTTTTTTCCCCCCCCTCAACAGTAACCTGGAATCCTTCTTGTATGGCCTGCATGCCCTATTTAAGGGCGACTTCCGTATATCTTCAATTAGAGATGAATGGATCTTTGCTGACATGGAATTACTGAGGAAAGTAGTGGTTCCTGGAATACGGATGTCGCTGAAGCTACATCAAGTGAGAGATTACACAGAAAGATGTGTCCAGTTCTTTATTTTTGTGCATTTGTTCTTTTAGAAGTTAGTGGCTGGAAGAAAGGAATAAGAGGATGAGAATAAAAGGAGTAAGATAGAAATTGACAACTGAAAAGGAGGGAGTCTCACCTCTTGTCCTTTGATTTATTACAGCTTTTGTGGAAGGTGGTACAGAGGAAAAGGGAATGCTGTTCATGCTCAGAGCTTGAAAAGTACATTAACTGTAGATCAGAGAACATGTCAAGCCCTAGGTTTCATACCTATCTAGTGATTTCCCTTATGAACAGCTTCTCCGATACTTTCCCTCTCTCTTCCATCCCTACACATATGTAATTGGTTTAAAAGGTTATGCATTCAAAGCTGCATAGTCTGCTCCTCCAGTGGGAGTTGTTTTTCTTGTTCTTTTTACTTTGAAGTGTTATAATCAGAGGTTTCAGGTGAGAATGAGAAAGTTGCTTTCCCATAAGGTGAAATTAGAGTTTGTCTTTGTAGTGAAGTGCAGGTGAAGATGAACGATCTCAAATTCTGTCCAGCACATGTATTAACTCAGCAAGTACAAGAAAACATGTACTTAATGAGAAGCACTCTGATGGGGGAGAAGTGTTGGTACTCAGGAAGAATAGATTGCTTGAAAATCATAATAAGTAAACAAATCTTAGCTGCAGTTTAAAAATTATTATTGAAGTTTCTTTCTTTGCCTTCATTACAGTCTGGAGTCCCCCAAAATTAGCGGTGATTGAATTAACTCATTCATGTAACACCAACTCTCTGAATTTAGGAGAATGTGTGTGTTAGGAGTGCGTATAGCAAAGCAGAATAATTACCAAATCATTGGTGAAATCAATAGAAGTACCACTTCAACAACTCTCTAAGTGTTCTCAGAGGATTACTGTGCAGAATGGGCTTGATTGAAGTCAGAGGACAAAAAGTGAGAAAAAACCAGATCACATTAACAATGAAAAAATAAAAGTTCTGAACGTTATTCTGTTAATCTATGAAAGATTATTTTTTTCACTTGCACTGCATGAATATCCCCAGGCTTCAGTCAGTTTGGAAATTTAGCTATTAGTCACAATCCTTTTTTAACTAGGAAGTAATGTTACCCAGTACTGAATTGAACTTGCAGGTTTTGTGTTTTTATTTGACTGGCAGTAATGTAAGTTGTCTTGATGCTGAAAAACTTTGATGATACTTTGTCATCAGGTATTAATATGAACTTTCTAATGGTAAATATTGTTTTTCTTCTTATTACTCTTTTCATATAGTACAGTCTCATTGAATAATCAGTGCTTTACTTAAGTGTGTTTTACACTTGAAAGCTTATGAGTAAGCAGAGAAGCTAAAACTAAAAAGCTTCTGCCAACAGTATAAATAGATATAAATGCAGTGTAAAATTCACTTAGAAATTTACTTGAATCAGTGATAGGCAGGTCCTTCCAATCATTTTGGTTTTAAGTTAAAAAAGAAGCAAAAACAAGTGAATAGAACCAATCTGTGGAAAAAGAACTCATCTTTAATAATGTTCTAAAGTAGGTATTTGATACTTTTGATAGCTAACTTTGTGTAATGCACTGATCCTTTCAAAAGTTTGAGGTGTGAAATGTTCTATTTTTATATATAATTCCATTTGAAATGTTAATCATACCTTATTGAACATGTGTTATTGGAAACAGGATCACTTCACTTCTCCAGATGAATATGATGATCCTTCTGTCCTTTATGAAGCTATAACAACCCATGAAGAAAATCTGGTGATAGCACATGAAGGGGACCCTGCTTGGCGGAGTGCAGTTCTTTCCAATTCTCCATCCCTTCTTGCTCTGCGTCACGTGATGGATGATGGCACCAATGAATATAAAATCATTATGCTCAATAAGCGCTATCTCAGTTTCAGGGTCATTAAGGTAAACTTTGTGTACATTTCACAATGTGACAGCAAGTTGGAGTGTATTTAATAACTATACCAAACTGCTGTCTCAACTGAAATCTTTACTGATTTGTTATTAATAGGGCTGGTTCTTATACAGTGCAAGTATTTTGTCAGAATATCACTTCCTTCTCGCTTAAAATGTTATTGCTCATCCCATTCTTAGATTTGTTTATCCTCACTATTGCAGCCTGTGTCCCTAAGTTCATCCTGTAAAAGAACTGCATGTGAGTGCTGGCAGTTCTGCAGTGCAATACTGCGTGTGCTCACAAAGGCTTTGGTATAATGCAGCAGTCTCATGCTCCACATATTCTCATTGCTTCACTTTGTGACACACCCTCTCTCCTTGGCTTTTGCAGGTCAATAAGGAGTGTGTACGTGGCCTGTGGGCGGGACAACAGCAGGAGCTTGTCTTCCTGCGTAATCGTAACCCAGAAAGAGGAAGTATCCAGAATGCTAAACAAGCTCTGAGGAACATGATCAACTCCTCTTGTGACCAGCCAATTGGATACCCAATCTATGTCTCACCTTTGACTACTTCCTATTCAGATAGTCATGAACAGCTAAAGGACATTCTTGGGGGAGCCATCAGCTTAGGAAACATCAGAAACTTCATAGTGTCTACGTGGCACAGGTGAGCTGAGGAAAGAGATTCTCATTAGTATGTGTTCATGCTCTCATATTCCATTAACTAGTTTTGCAGAGGCCCAACACAGCATAATTTATAATATTCAGTCACATTAAAATAAACAAATCTTGACTTTTATTTTAGGCACACCAGTAACATATGGCAACTGCTTTGGTACAGGATTAATCTCCAGGGCTGAGTAATGCACCACAAACTATGTAAATGAGAGCTCAGAAGAAAGAGGACAAAGTCTAGATGCAGGAACTGCAACGTCAGATTTAATGTTAGATCCGATAATGAGGCATAATGCAACTTCTGTACCGTATTTTTCAGTATGATGGCTTTTGCTGTCTCTAGTAATCTTTACAGAGTCAGGACTGTTTGGTAAGGTCCTTGTCTGGCAGGTATTTAGCATGAAAGTGCCTATCTTAATGTTTTAGGGCACGCTCATACATAGTTATGCAAGCTTTAGCTGTTGTTCAAAATCTCACAAGTGCTTATATGTTATATAATGCTGTACGTTAGCTCCAGATCAAGTAACTGGAATGATAAAATTATTTCTCCACATGACCCCTGGGTAATCCAGTGCAAACTCTTGCTGTGCTGTGTTTTATAGGCTGTGAGAACTTTGACTGCCCTTGTGGCCCTCTGACTGTGACTGCAAAAGCAACAGTGGCAGCTATGTGGCATTTAGAAATGTGCATCCCAGTTCTTACTAGTTCCAGGAGCTGGTGCCACGGTCTGAACAGTCCTATTGCTGTTCTGATGGTTGTATTTATCTTAGACATCTACAGCATATCAGAACAGAACATGCTGCTTCACCCAGAGTGCCAAAAATGCCACATTTACCACAGTCTGTGGTTGTCTCCTATTGACATCAGCTTGTCCAACTTGATAGAATAACAGGTGAAAGCATGACACACAACACTGTTTGAATCCAAGGTGTTTGTTTCAGGATTCTGTGTCCTGGGACAAAAAAAAAATGGAAGGGAGTGTTCGGTGTACTTCAGTGTGACAGGACAAAAAGTAGGAATTGAAAGGAGGAGGAAATGTGCTGTGGTTTTTGCATCCATTTCAAGTTCATTAGTGTAAACAGTGCGATGAAAAAACTGTGGTTATGTATACTGGAAAATAGTGGCTAACCTACTGTCTGAATGTTCATTATGTGCTTCAAACAATTGTGAGTGCATTACAGAAAATAACAGAAACCAAATACATTAAAAATCCAGCAAATATTCTTTCCTCGCTCGTTTGTGTAGACAAAGATTTTGAAGTGTAACAATTACACATGACTAGTGTGTTATGTAGCATAAGTTTTACTAAACTGTTCCAAAACAACCAGGATGTTCTATGAGCATTTGAGTTGGAATTTTATCACTTAATTGTACTTCACAGGTGGCATAATTTTTAAAAAGCTAATTTATATGAGCATTTGACTCATCATAATGAACTGTTATTAAATAGCTGTCATGAAGAAAATTGCAATCTCTTGGAAAGCAGTGTTTATATTTGCAAAGCATGTTCTGAGAAATAAAGTCAAGTTTTAATTGATTTTATGAAGTGCTGTGGATTGTGCTGAGTAAAGCCTTTTGCTTGTCATCAAGCATTTCTTAGGAATCCTAATGATAGGAGTTGTGCCTTAATGTATCACTTGCATTATGTTTCCAGACTAAGGAAAGGCTGTGGAGCTGGCTGCAATAGTGGTGGAAATATTGAAGATTCAGATGCTGGAGGTGGAACTTCTTGCACAAGTAACAATGCAACTATCAATGAGTCACAGAGCAGCATGTCACAAGGAGGAGGGAATGCAACTACAGGGCAGGGACCTGGAGCACTACAGCACCCTCCTGTTGCAGCTCATCCCACAACTTTTCCTGCAGCTCATCCACCAACTCATCCCTCCACTCTGGGTAAAGTTAAAACAAAGAAACAACTTCATACAAGTTCAGTCTTATAGCCAGAACAGGCCTTTCAGCTCTTTGGCCTGAGTTGAAAGAAAAAGCAAACAAAAGCGATGTGATTTTATGTTGTGTTAAGAGCTGCTGGATTCATCTCAAACTACAGTACTGTTTTATGCAATACAAGGTTCCCAAACAGATCTGATAAATAGGGATATAGTTGTACTGACAAAACAGATTAAATAACTTTTGATAACAGGTTTCTACAGGCTGGATCTTTTCACTTTTGTTGTATTGTTTGCAAATGCTGAACTCATCATTTTTTGGGAATGTTTATTTCTTTTTTTTACAGTGAAACAAGTTCTCTTATTTGTGTAGTATTCTAGCTGAATCTATCCAAGGGTCCGTAGTGAGCTGTAGTTAAGGAGGCAAGAAACACTAAAGCTGAGAAAAGGTCTTTCAAATGTTGCTATTACTCACAAAGAAAATATAGATTTGTGTAGCTGAATTATCATAATTAAGTCTATCAGCTGAGGAGAGGTATCTGCAAATATTTAGTATAGGAAAAGCAATTGCACCAATGTTTTTAATTTTAAATGTATTAAATTTGAACTTGCTCTAAAGTAGCTTTTATTCTAACAAATTTTCTGACCCAAATGTGAATATGTAATCAAGTATATTAAGAAAGAATAGTCAGTATTTTGAAACATGGGCATCTGTACCTCTCTTATTGCATTAAGTATGGTAAACTGAAGTGCTAATATTAAGTAAGAAATTGTTAATGCAGAAAGCGCAAGACTGAAGCATTTTTCAATGTACTTGTCTGATAGGGATTGTGAATTCAACAGAATGTGAAATTGTGAGATAAGATGAATGGAATGTATGTGAGATGCAGCAGACATCTTCTGCAATACATCTATTTCCAACGATGTTGGTTAGACCAATCAGTTTTGTATATCTGTGCACTAAAACATTTGTGTGTTGGCAATCTATTGTGTGTGGGAGGCTTTATCAAACTTTCCTGATTCTGTATCTTTTACTTTTAGGCACCAGTCACAGCTCTCACTCTGTGCAGTCCAGCCTTGTCAGACATTCCCCTGCCCGTGCCTCAGTAGCTAGCCATTCATCCTATTGCTACGGCAGCCGTCATTCATCTCTTCGCACATCCACAACAGGCTTTGTGCCTTGCCGGCGCTCTTCCACCAGTCAGATTTCCCTCCGTAACCTCCCATCATCCATCCAGTCCCGCCTCTCTATGGTGAACCAAATGGAACCTACTGGCCAGACTGGGGTCAGCGTGCAGCATGGACTGCCCTCTTCTAGCAGCTCCAGCCAAAGCATCCCAGCCTGTAAACAGCATGCCCTTGTGGGCTTTCTAGGGACAGAAGGAGGGAGTAATGCAGCTGAAACTCAGTCAGGTGGCAGTGCAAGCCCTGCAAATCAAATGCAAGCCAAAAAGGATGACGTTATTTACAGAATCCAGGTGAATAGTCTAGAAGAACAAGTTAACTTATGTTTCCACGTGCTTTTATTAGTTGCTCCTTTGTATGTTGTTGAAATCGCTACTTAAAAATGCACATTCTGGAATATCAGGTGTACAGTTTCTGTGCTGTTATGTTTGGAGAATTAATGTAAAGAAAAGGTTTTCTGGACAAGCAGCCTTCCTGTGTGTTCCTTGTTTACATTATTTTTATGTTTTGCTGTAGTGCAGCTCTGAGAATGTCAGTGGAACTCAGTTCCACTTCATATTTAGTTTACCTTTATACATTACAGCATGTAAAGTTAAACAGCTTCATTTGCAGGGTAGAAAGTTTTTTTTTTCTTTGAAGCCAAGTAGATGTTCCACAAAAGTAAGTGTAAAAATACTTGCTTGCAGTTTCATATGTATTTATTCTTTGGTTATATCCACTTCAAGGCTTACTGAACAGCAAACATTTCACTATTTACTAAGTTAATCATGGCAGCCTTACTTGTTTTGTGAAAATCCAGGAATGTGTATTCTTGCTTTCTTAGCTTTTATTAGCCCTACATACATGTCTTTGGCATTATAACTTGTGGGAGACCTCAAGAAGTGTATTGAAGAGGTCAGATCATAATAAACGTGATTTCATTGCTGATACCACCTCAGTTTAGAGCAATCCTTAGTAAATTGCATCATGGTGGACAAAGTTAAAATAGTCTGTGCTTAATAGCTTTTGTTTGCAGGCAAGGGCCCTTTTATGAAGCTGCTTACTAATTCCTCTGTCTGAGGAGGATAAAGTAGATATGTGCCTTTAGATAGTGGATATTATGGAGTTTTCTCTGTCCTTAAATAGGAAGAATTTTTCAGGAGTTTTCTCCTGTTTGTCTTGTGGAAAGGCCAGTTTATTTCAAAACACAGGGTGGGTCTCAACTAACCTTGCCAGTAGATAAATACTTCTTCTGCCTAACAATGAATTCCCCAAGTTTCTTTAGATATTCTGTAAGAAGTAATGAGCCGATTTTAACAGCTCATCATCACTTAACTTTTCCCTGCTACTAGACTGTGTGCTGTCAATGCTTTTGTTGTGCCAGCTCCCCAACCCTGCCATGAGCTCCTATAACTGAAAGAAGTGGGGAAGGGAACCAGAGCCGTTGCTTCAGTGAACTGGCATATTGTCAGCTGTGTCTGAAACCGCAGCATCATTTCCAAATTCAGTGCTGTTTGGCGTTGGAGAGCCTGGAGCTCAAGTTGCCAGCCTTGAAATTGGTCAGAATCAATTTCAGTGGGTTAAAGTCACTTATCTGGAATTATGCAAAACGTTACAGTTTATCTGTTTCTTTTAAATTTTGGCTGAACTAACAGTCAAAACTCAATTCCTACTTATAGTTAATGGATCCCAGTCAAGTACTGGAAGGGATCAACGTGTCAAAAAGGAAAGAGCTGCAGTGGCCAGATGAGGTGATACGGCTAAAAGCTGGAAGAAACAGCTGGAAAGACTGGAGTCCTCAGGAAGGCATGGAAGGCCATGTAAGTTTTGCTTGGAAGTTGACAAGCTAACCTTAAAAAAGGCAGTGTCTTGATTCTGTGGCAGTCTGCCTATATATGTCAATGCAAAGATTGATGTAGTAGGTAAGTTAGATCAGCAGCTGTCCTCAAAGCCACTATTACTGGAAGAGCACATCTAGAATTCTAATTTGAGGCAGAGATATTTCTGCAACTCTGTGCAAAAGATGCAGGATGATGTTTCAAATGTTGTCAGCCACCATTCCTTTCTTGCCTTCTTTCAGCTTGTCATGATCTCTCGGGCATTGCTCTCATTCATCCAACATTCATTTTCCTTTCTTTAAGCTGTCAATCCCTAAACAAATAAAGAAGATCAATTTACTAACAAGTCCTTAACGGAAAGATTAACAGTATTTGGTTTTAAATTATTCTGATCAAAATAGAGCCAAATAAGATTGTCTTTAGATGTCTCTTTATTATATAATAGATACATGATAGGTGTTTACTTTCCTTTAAGATGGAAGTCTTTTCTAACTAAAACTTGTGAAAGCCCATGACTTGAAATTCCGTCTGTCTTTTCCCTGTGGATGTTACATCTGCAGTTTACAAAAATTCACTGCATTGGCTAGAAAACATATTTCCCGATTTAGGCTTCTTTTATGAGCAAAAGTCTCAGTGTAGTCTTTGTAGCTTTTTGATTTTTACTGAGGCGTATTTTTTTTTTTTAAGATCTTGATGTCTGTAAAGATGCTCCAGTATTCTTTCAGTTGTAGAGGGAAGAGTCACTGAGACTGTCTCTGCATTTGTTAATCAATACAGCTGTATTTTCATTTGGAATAGAGCAGTTTTGAAGAAATTTCTTTGACTATCAGTTGGAGGCATTATTTATAAATTGCCTTTAGGGATAGATTTTGCCGTTTGAAAGTCCACATCACTATGGATATATGTGCAAATTTCAGGTAAAAAATGGAGATATGCCAGTAACACAGTGTACACCTTGTATCTACCTTGCTGTTGCATCTACATGAAGAAAAGAGCTTTGAAACACAATTATTCATGGAAGGAATCTACCAGAGTTGACAGTCCACTCTTAGGACAGTAAGGTTTTGCTGTGGGTAGCACCTGTGAGTAGAATGCTGCTGTAAAGGTTCTCAGTTATGTTGGGTTTAGACACACTGTTGCAGTTCAAGAAGGTGGTAAAGATGGTGAATGTAAAGGGTTATACTGAAACATGTCCTCTTGCCTGGTATCACTGGACAATTTTTTTTCAGGAGATTGTGAGTGTGTTTTGTGATTTGCAGCATGCTGACATGTACAGTGATTGATGCTATTAGAAAGATTAAAACAAGAGGATTTAAAGGTCAGAGTAAGCTGTTGTTCTGAATGCTTCTTGTCTATTTTTGGTACAGCATATAGGCAGTTTTTTTAGAAGAGCATCTTTTAACCTAACTAGAAAGAGGGGAAAGCACCAGATTATCCTGTTTGTGATTAGCAGGAAAGGATTTAACTTGATGGCATAGTTTCCACTGCTTGCTTCAGCTGCCTGTGGTTAAACACACTAGTAACAGTAAAGCTCTTAGGGCAGTCTTCCCTTTCTGATGCTGTAGCTGTGGTCCTTACTGCAAATAGGCAGAAATTATTCTTACCTGCTGAGTTGCTGCTCATTAAGCAGTTCACCTTACGTCTGCTCTCAATGCTCAGTAGTTTAAAACTTTGCTGCTACATAGAAAAAAAACATTTTTCCTAACTTAGCTTTTTATCTTGCTTAGTATGCAGTGCAGTGTGTGTATAAGGCAGAAAGACACTATAAGGTTTCTTCAAGGAAATTACATTTAGCAGTCCTCTTTGGAATGCAGCTACTTTTTCCAGGTTTTGATAGGGTATCCCCAGCATTATCTTTCTATGATACATGATACTGGGGTGTAGAAAAACCCTTTTCCTCCAAGAGATTCTTACCACCTCTTGACTATCTAGTCACAACGTTTTGCATGTACCAAATAAATGCCAGTCATAGTAGAAGAGATGGTAAAACTGAGTGTGGTAATATGGCAGTGATGAATTTCAATCTGTGTACAACTCTTTGCATATACAGTTTTTAAGGAGCCATGATATTGACGCCTGTAGCTATCTCAAAGGCACCAGTGTGAAATTGAACATCAAGGATGTAGTACTTGGGACTTCGTTGGAAAACTTTTTACTGTGTCTGGGGACAGGATATTCCTGGTCTCATTCCATACAGGAGCTTATATGGACACGCTTTGAAGTCAGACTTGAGCAGACACTTAAATATCACACTGTTGCATCAAAGAGGAACTAAAGATGCTGTGCTTCCCTGGCTGAAATGCTCTCCCTGTGTCTATGCAGCATAGATCTCATGCAATGGACAAAGCTAAATGTCCTTCACCAGTGTTAAGAGAAATTACCAGCTGTATATAATGAAGATTGAGTGAGTCTCTTGGATTTGATCTTGGAAGATTGTGGTTTTCTGATTTTTTTTCCCTTTATGTCTTTAGGACTCTTGAAAACTTTACTGCAGTGGAATTTGTAAAAATTAGTTTTACTAGCTTTTTGACTTACTTTGTCTTGAATTAAGGGCTCTTTTACCAGAGCTGGAAAATTTTAGATAATTCTATTTCTATGAAGCTGATGATACTTATACCCATGTTAATGGAGCATCCTTATGGTTCCTTTGGGGCACCCAAAAGTTAAGGGTGTGTTTTTAAGGAGGTAGATGAACAGGGACATACAAGGTATGAAAAAAGAACCTCTTGACAGTCAGTATCAGGCAGGATCCTTGGAAGTAACAGATGAAAGTACTTGAATTCTGTAGATCCAAGAGAGTATGGTACAAGAATTTGTAGCACTGTTTCTGAACTCCTCATTCTTTGTATTTTTTTTTTTTAATTTAAAATTATCTATGAATAACTTGATTTAGAAGATGAACCTTGAATTTGCAGTCCATAGGTAACAAAATCAGTGCAAGAGCTTTAACTTACAGTGGATAATAGTTTACACCTGGCTCCTGGTAAACTGCAGTTCTATGGTGCACAACACTGAGGTATTTTAAGATTATTATAAATCAAGCATCAAAATATCCCACATCTCCATGTGTGCACTTTTTCCAGTTGTTACTCACTTTGGATGATCTGCTTGGTTCTGATTTGTGTCAAGTTGTTTGTTCCTACTCAAATCTAAATCAGACTGGCTGCTCTCTTTGTTATAAAAGACCAAAATGTGATTTTAAGCTGCAGATCTTCAGCAAGAATTCAATGTGCAACTTATCTGTGAGTATGCTGCCATTGAAAAATGGGCAACTAGGTCAGTATAGCACCTGTATTTTTGCTCCTTTGGCCCTATAAGGCTCTTGAGTTATCAGCCACAACTTTTATATGACAGCTCTTCCTGTGGAGCTTACATTTTATACTTTGTTGTTTTGTTTTCTTTTCCCCTCCAGGTGATTCACCGCTGGGTGCCTTGCAGCAGAGATCCAAGTAGTCGGTCACATATAGATAAAACAATCCTGCTGGTTCAAATTGAAGATAAATATGTTGCTGTTGTTGAAACTGGAGTCCTTGAACTTGGGGCTGAAGTGTAAATCTCTTTGAGACTGAAACTTCCCCTTCTCCAATGGTTCAGAAGAGAGAAGGGTCCAGAAGAAGCAGCTCCCAGGACATGAAACTTTGGTCCAGTTGTAGGAAAGGACTTGAAACACAGATTTGTCTAAGTCCCTTCTCCCAAATAAACAAATGTAAGAAATTTTTTAAGTTGTTAGCTGCTGAAGAAACACTTGCATGAAGGATAGATTTGTTGAGACATATCTTTTGTTTATAAATTTTGTTATGCATTGCGTAATGCTTTAAATCAACAAACTTTTCGGTTCTAAGATCAGAGCACCTCATATTTTTCTAATTGTTTTGCCAAAAATTGCCATGTCTTGTCACAGAGTGCGTGGAATTCATCCACCTTATTTTAGTGAAATTGACTACAAACCTTCAGTTTGGTGAAACAGTGTAAGGGTTTCAGGTGTGGCAAGAAGAGACTGAACAGATGTATAGATTCTTATTCCTTATGAGCTAAACATTAATGAGAACTGCACTAATTTTTTTACAGCAATGCACTAAAAACAACCCTGAGATTGCTGAGAACATTTATTTATATATATAAATATAAGTATATAAAATACCATTATTTAAATTGCCTTTGGGATTAATCCCCTCCCTCTCCATATACATGTTGATGGTAAGGGCTGTGCCATGGGTTTGGTTCTATGTTCTGTATTTCGTACAAGTGCATTTGCTGCATCCTCTTCACAATAAATGGTAAAATAACAAATGTGTAGAAAAGCACCTGAGTATCCCTGTACTACATCAGACTTTACTGTGGTAGCAGTGGTACCTCAAGCCTGTACAACACATCTAGCTTTAAAGTGGGTCTCAGTATGACTTTCTATCTGTCTTCCCTTCACTAGCCATGGGTTCTTTGCTTCTTTACACCCAGAGCTGGCTGTGTTGTTTGATTGGCTCTTCTCTGGCAAACACGGTGGTTTTGGTTTTGTAGTGGGAGGTGCAGGTCCATGATTACTTAATGGATGCTTGAAGGTTTTTTTTTATTCTATCCAATTTTAAAAGAAAAAACAGCAAAAACTCCCCAAACAAAATGAGAAAAGATACCAACAAAACTTGACTTCTGCTTTTAATGATCTTTTATAGAAGGCACAGCCCTAAACTTGTATCACTTTTACCACCTTGCCTTTTCTTTCCCTTTAGTCTTCATTCTTTTCTATGACTTGAATTTATTTTCTGTGATTATATATTCTATGTAAGTGTAATTTGAGTATTTATAACTGTGAAGTTGAATTATTCATGTGTTACATATCCTAGGTTTTATTGTATTTTTTTAAAAGTGTGTATTCAGGGAAACAAGTAACTCAGAACTATCATGGGAGTGTGAGAGGGAAACTGGTTTGTTCTTGACTTGCAGTTCCTATGACTCACTTTTCTTAATCCGTAAGAAAGAAATGTACCTGTTGTGATTGTTTCCTGTTTCTGACCTGTAATTATATAGGACTCTGTGGGGAATTTGCATACAGTTCTAGCTTTTGGGAGCAGCCATCTTCTTCCCAGTCACCTCCACTTCTTTATGTATTGTAACTAGGAGAGACTTCTGATATACCACAGAGGTTATTATAATTAATTCTCTGACATCAGAGAAACATTGTCCATTATGTACCTAATGTAAGAGTGAAATTACTTGGGATAAGGAAAAATGAAGAAACAGCTACCTAAGAAACACTGGTATTCCAGCTCAAATCACTGTATGCAATCTAGCCATGAAAGAGTAAGTCTGTGTGCCCGGTAGCTACTCAATTCCAGTTACTGTTCCCAGTGAATGATACTGGGACCTTGCTTGCATCATAGACTATGCAAACTTGTCCTCAAAATGCTGTGCATCTAAAAGCTGTATATCACTATTCACTTTATTCATACACAGTCCCATTTAATCATGGTGTAAATGCACAGATCTGCCACTCTTGAAACTATGTGGAATGGCAAAATTATTTATCATATGTATCACATTATAGAGTAGTTGAATTAATCTCCTGCGTATGTGAAAATGTAGTACAGTAGATGAAATTTCTGTAGCGGTCTGGTGACGCTGCTATCAGAAATGAAGAAAATGTGTAAGTTTTGAGTTGAAGGCCTTTCAGTTAAGATTTTATTCTGTCCTTCCCTTCAGGTGAATACTCCTTTAATTAATTAACCTTCCAGGTTTTCTGTATTGCTAGGAAATTGCTTCATGTAAAAGGGAGAAGTTTGTTTGAAAATAAGCCCCTATGTGACATTAGTTGCACAGGGTTGGTTTTTTTCCCTTGGAGGAAGCCTTGATGTAAACAAATGGCTGAAAACCAAAATAGATAGCTTAGGGGGTTTTTGCCTTTTTTTTTTTTTTCCCTTTAAAGCTGACTGAAACAACTTTCAGTATGTTAACCCTGACTTTCCCTCTCTTTGGGGCAAGGTAAGGACAATGTCCATTGCTGGTAAAAGACATGATAGGAATTAATGGCTTGTTAATGTGGAAATTTAGTGCATATGTGTATCTGCCTGCAGTTAGATTGGAAACCAGCAAATAAGGGAAGAGAGAGAGGTGGTTTTTTTAAGGGCAAAGAGAATGGATGAATATTTCTATTTTTTATAAAACATAAAGATTTAGTATGCTGCCTTCAGGAGATGGATTTTAATGTGGACAGCTAACAGGTTAATACTTCTTTCAGTGTTCTGCTAACATGTGTTGTGAAGCCATTCACATAGTGCTCATACCTATTCCAAATCTGCTCAACAGAAGCCACCTAGTTGAAGTTTCACTCTTCCATGAGGCTTTGGAAAGTTAACTCTTTAAAGTTTTTCCTGAACTCATTAAGGTTCACATGATTGTGTGTTGGTTTGTACAGAGTTTATCTTTGGTTTCAAGTGTGCAAGTGATACAAATGTTTGTTTTCTTCTAACTCAGAATCACACAGAATTAACTAGGTTGAAAAAGACCTTTGAGGTCATAGAGTCTAACCTATGACTGAACACCACCTTGTCAACTACTAGACAATGGTACGAAGTGCCACATCGAGTCTTTTCTTAAATACCTCCAGGGATGGTGACTCTACCAGCTCCCTGGGCAGCCCATTCCAATGCCCAATCACTGTTTCTGTGAAGAATTTCTTCCTAATGTCCAGCCTAAACTTCCCTTAGTGCAGTTTAAGACTGGGTCCTCTTGTCCTGGCGCTGGTTACCTGGGAGGAGAGACCAATCCCCATCTGGCTACACCCTCCTTTCAGGGAGTTGTGGAGAGTGATAAGGTCTCCCCAAGCCTCCTCTTTTCCAGGCTGAACAACCCCAGCTCCCTCAGCCTTCTCACAGGATTTGTGCTCCAGACCCTTCACCAGCCTTGTTGCCCTTGTCTGGAAGCCTTTGAACATCTCAATGTCCTTCCTAAATTGGGGGTTCCAAAACAGGACAGCACTAAAGATGGGGCCTCATCAGTGCCAAGTACAGGGGGACAATCCCTGCCCTGGTCCTGCTGGCCACACTATTGCTGATACAGGTCAGGGTGCCATTGGCCGCCTTGGCCATGTGGGCACACCTCCACACGGGGTAGCCCTGTCTGTGGAAACATCTGTTCTAGGTGGAAATTATTTAGTCTTTCATTTTGTTTTCTTAGCCTTTGTCTTGATGTGTAATATTTTTCTCCTGTTGTAAGGGTGGAAAAGATGGGTATTTTCAAATTAGTCCTGTCCAAATTGAACTTTACCATAGAGCGGAAGTTTTTAGCTCTTTCTACATGAAAACCCTTACAGATGTTTGCTTTTACTTTGTCGGCTTGCATTGTGATGTTCTCTTGCCATAAGAACATTCCAGTTCAGTTCTACTGTTGTAGCTTCCAGGTAGATCCCAATCTATTTTTTCTCTCAGATTTCTTTGGAGGTAGTACCTATGTGTACATATGTAAGGACTTCTCCCTAGAACACTCAGTTGCAGAAAAGGGCTTGAAAACCCCATTAATCAGATGTTTGTTAGTAAAATGGCTACTACATGATGTTTTAAAACCTTTTCCCATTTCACTTCTCCATGAAATCTTTTTAAATGTTCTGATTAAAAAAATCAAAAACCTAGAACTGTGTATGTGACACCACTGATGACACCTAGACTTCTGTGCTACTTGCAGTGGATGATACTAGTGCTGGATTCTGGGGATCTCTCTTGTGATCCAGCATGTATGAAATGGTTTCAGAGTTTGGGGAACATGATGGTGATGATTATTTCTTGAGGTAATTCCATGTAGGCTGAATGGTCCTACAGCCACTTTGCCTGGGACATCTGGCTTGTTTCTGAGTGGTGATGTCAGTTTTCCAATCAAGACTGCAGTTATCACCAATTGTTCCTCATCCCATGGTCACAATGCCTTTGGGAACTGAAGAACTCTTTGAGAAGCCTGGATGACTGGTGAGATGACAGATGAAGACTTGTGGGCACATAAAACTTTGTCTGGATTTGGGCAAGGGGGGAAAGAAATGCCTTATGATTGATTCAGCTTTCTCTAATAATGCACATGCCATCATGTAACCTAGGAGTGTAGATAATGAAGACACTACTTTAAAGACCTTTCTCAATTACAGAACTCTCCATTCACAAAATGGAGCTGGATAAACTGCATTTCTTACCATTATTATTCAACTTATATTGGATTTGGGGTTGTACCACCACAGGTTTTATGTACTTGATTTTATTAAGGAATTTTATACCTATTATATAGGCATCTATTCTTTTCTTGTCTGGCTTGCTATTTGATATTCTAATGCAGTACATGCAGTGGCACTGGACTCTTTCAGAAATTATACTGGTAATTCTTGGTGCCTTAGTAAAAAAGAGGGTACATAACACCTTGGTGGAAGGTAAAGCATGTGACTTGTTTCACCCCAGCATGATATGCATATTTCTGAAAAGGTGATTAAGATGGCTGCCCCAAAAGATTTTGGGAGTATACCTACATTACTTGGTCATGAACATTTGAATATGAGCAATTTTTATGATTTCTGGTATGTACAGTTTGAATAGATAAGCCCAGTACACTTAGGCCACAACTTTGAAAGATGGCAATCAAATAGCTGGATATGTAACTTCTTACACAGATGCCCGAAAGCTGGACAGTAGCTGATGGTTAAGGGAATGGAGAGGGGAGTAGAGCATAAACAAGAGGATGGCTTTGGTTTTTAATGGACAATGAAAATATATATTGCCTCTACCAGCAAACGGTTACCTTGCCAGGGATAGGGATATGTGTACCTGCGTGTCTGTGAGTGTGTATGTGTCTGCGTGTGTTATTGGAAACAGCCTGTAAATATTGTAGCTGTTTAAAATGGAAAAGGCAGAGAGTTTTTTTGCAACATGTTGCAGCAAAAGGACGGTATTGACAGTGGAGAAACACTGAGAAATAAAAAAACTTTTTTCACTTGTTGTCATTTATTGCACAATTACATTCCTTAAGATGTCATTCTCACAAATTCCCCATAAGGGCTGTTTTAAGTTTACTCAAATCATCCTTTAATGAAGGATTCTCTTGTTTAAAACTTGTCTTTTGTAGCTATGCAAAGAATAACCTCAGCTATTCCTGTTTTACTGCCAGCATCATCCCTGTTTTCATGCTTTTGTATAAATAAGTGCCATGTGCCCTCTTTTCTACAGTTAAAAGGTTTTGTCTTTGTTGAAGCATTTTCTCTATCAGTGATTTCCCTTCTCTTGAGTGTTTTTCAAAGCCCCAGAACACTCTTGTACTGTCTTCATGCTCAGTAATTTTTCATTCGTCATACTTTGCTGGGAAATACCTTACCTAGCGTAAGGTTTAATCAGTCATTTTTAATTTTCTGCCATACTTGATTTGATACCCAAGAGCAGCATTGGGTGCAGTCCTCATAACGACTGTGCTTACACTTTTTGATACAGTGATACTAGTTTAAAAATATTCAGCTGCTGTCTGTTCCTTCTCTCAGATATTTCACACTTGTACAGAGGCAACTTTATCTTGCCCCTTAGAGTTTGAAAAAATAACTTCTAACATAAAAAATGGTGATTGGACAGTTGTGTCTTTAAAGATTGGATGTTTCCTTTGTATAAAACCTAAACAAAGCATTTGCAACTTTTTTTCTGCTTACCTGTGACACTTGACCCATAGCTGCTTCAGGCCTCAGTTTAGGAATGAGAGGGGAGAACACAAATAGAGCGAGTGTTCCTAAGGAAAAACAACTCCTTTTATTTTTTTGATGTGTGCAAGTGAGTCTCAGTGAAAAGATTAAAAGTTCTGTAACTTGTGTTTATAAGAAGCAGCTGAGCTTTCAGCTGGCAATATCAAAAAAAGAGGAGCAGCACTTCCAGACTGATTTAGGGGTGGCAAAGGGCTGTTGCTGTAGTCCACTGTTTCTTGCTGTTGGTGTCAGCCAAAGGCCTGCAACTGGTAATAACTGGGGAACCACAGCCCTGGTTAATGGTTGGAGGCTATTTCTTAGGGTGGTTTGGCCTGAGAGAAATTCAGTTCACTTATACCAAGACAGTGTATCCCTGTGAGCCTATCTAGGACCTGGGAGCGGAGTCTTTGCTTCTGAAATACACACCTGCTCTGGGTGAGTGGAATGCCTATTCTATGGCTTCCTTGTATTGCCAAAGATGGTCCTCTATCCTATTTTTAACCAGACTTCCATGACCCATAATTCTTGTGTAGAAAGATGAGACTTGGGTGCTGGCACTTTTTAGATCTCCTTGATTGCATGAGTTTAGGTGGATTTTCCTCTGTTCATCAGGAAGTGGTTTGGGTTTCTCTCCGAGCTCTCGCGGCAGAACACCGTGTCCTGCTCGGGCGCTGCTGCGGTGGAGCCCGTGGTACCGAGCGCTGCTCCTGCGGGGGCTGGGCCGTGTCGCGGGAACCGGCCCGGCAGGGGGCGCCGGAGCCCTGCGGGGCCCGGCGGGCGGGAGCGGGGCCCTCCGCCTTCCGCCCGCTCCTCTGCTCCGGCCTTGCCTTGTGCCTGTGTTCCCGGTGATGCCGCTTTAATACTCACCCTCACCGCAGCATCCAGCTGTTCCCGCAAAACCCACCGGTGAGTCCGCGCTGCTGGGCCGCCCCGGGAACCTGCGCGTCCTTCCCTCTGTACAGGAGGGAATGAGGCATGAATGAATTTGACTGTTTGGCTTAAATTTTTTTCTGCACTATTTCATGATGTCTATTGAGATATCACAAAAAAAGGAAGACACCCACCTACCTAATTATTTTCTTTCACGTCAGTGATCCCATGGCCGGGGGAGTAAGAAGAGGGGAACCGACAACTAGGAAGAGGAAGACAAGGGTATTGGGGGAAAGATACATGAGGAAAGAGACCACTTTTGTCTTTCTAGAAGCTAAAGGAGATGGAGTAGGCAGCCCCAATATAAATTTTCAGCCTCTTTCTAGTAATCCCCCTATGTCAAAGTGAACTCTCAAAATTGCAAATTCACAGGTGAATTCTTCAAAAGTGCAAATTAATTTGGAATGTATTCTGATTTAGCAGACATTAGTCTTTGAAACTACTAAAAAAAGTAATGGGCACCTTTCTTTTACTCAGGGTATTGGATATATTATGGTGCATTGTCACACTTAGGTAAAATTGCAATTAAACCTTGGTTAAAGGGCACAGTGTTCTTGCCTGTTTGTGATGCTGGGAATGAAATAGCTGCTGTTTCCACATGTGGTTCTTAGGAATGCATGTCTAACTCCTGCAACCCAAATAAGTATCCATACTGCAACTGTAGTAGAAATGTTAGCTGATGAGGATCTTGGTTGCCTCTCCAGCTTGTTTGGACCCCACATCCATTCTGCTGTGGCAGGCATTACATGATGGCTCAGAACAGTATACTGTGACCTGGCACAGAGTTCAGTATCTCTTTCTCACTTCAGCTGTGGAAAGAAATGCTTGGGACCTGGGCATTAGTGAAGCTCTCCTGCTTAGCCTACCAGTGCCATCCAATGCACATGCCAGAAAAGGCAGTCAGGAGACCGTTGCCAGGAAGTCAATGCTGTCTTTGTAGAAAACAATTTTTACCTTGCTAGTGGAGCACATTTTACATGAGCCAGCAGTGGCTGACGGGGACAGAGAGACCTTAGCAATGTTCCCCAGCAACAGGAACTGTTCCAGCCCTCCTCCTTTTTCACCGTGGGAGTATCAGAGCTTTGGAACAGACCAGCTCCCCCTCCCCTGCACTGTCATTGCTGTGGTACATTAACTTCTCACTTGTACCGTTTGTGTTTACCAGCACCCAGAGCAGTCAGCTCTCTGTGCTCCCTGACTTCCTCTGAGGGAGAAGCCAATGCCCTTTGCATCATCTGTCCTTGCTGGCACATTTGCAAGCTCTGCCCATCACTCAGAGATGCAGAAAGCAAAACTGGTAGCAGCTCATCCCTCTGCAGGCAAAAAACCAGCAGCTGTCTCTGGAAGAAGCAGTGCTCAGATATATTCAGGGCAATTATACACCACAGCTTCACATTTTTTTTTCATTTTTCTTGTTTGCTACTAATGGAGTTTTGGTCCATCAGTGTTGTGTAGATCTATAGCAAGACTGGGCTTGTTTCCTCCTCTAGAGCTGCAAAGGCCTCCTTCCCAAGCTTGCTTTCCCAGCCAGGGTCGAGCCCAGATCTTCTCTTTCTTATGTCCTCAGGATCTTCCCTATGAATAGCAAGATAACCTCCTTGTTGCACCCTGGTTTTAGTGCTCTTCACTTACCTTTGCCTAAAGCTTGAAAACCTCTGGGCAGTAGCTTCCTGCAACACTCTTGTCTTTTGTCACTGAATCTATGAATATGATCCCTGAAAATGATTCTTGACTGTGGCCTGGGTGATCTGCTTTCCTGGTACCTTACATGAATCAAAAGGAAAAAAAAATGGTATTTGGAAAATGCCTCATACTTCAAGGTAGGTTAGTTGCTGTCAGGGAAGTACCTGAGTAAGGTACAGCTCACTGCCATCCAGGGAGCCTGCTGCTGTCCCACCCCACAGCTGCACATGCTGTGTCCACCTCCCCTGGACTCCTCTGCTTGTCCTGCCCACCAGCACACTTGACCACAATGCCTGCCAGCCCATTTACCTGCTGCCAGCTCATAAGGAGCCACATCTGGGGTCTGAGACATCCTTTTTTTTCAGTTTGGTATGATGCAGACTGCATTAGGACCAAGAAAGCCAGCACCTGTGAGAAGAGACAGCCCTAACATCATGTGAAAGTGCCTCTACTGGTGATACTTGAGTCAAGTGAGCACTCTGTGCATGGGCAGGTCTTCCATCTGTTGTGTGGACCCTCCAGCCCAGGTAAGGATTAGATGCCACTGAGACCTTGTGCCTGGATAACTTGTATTGGTTGGGTACCTGTGTGGGGTAGCATCGTAGGATGGCTTGGGTTGGAAAGGACCTTCAAAGATTATCTAATCCAACATCCCTTGCACAAGACCAGGTTGCTCAGAGCTCTGTCCAGCCTGGCACTGAACAGTGCCAGGGATATGGAGCATCTGCAACTTCTCTAGGCAACCTGTTCCAGTGCCTCACCATCATCAAAGTAAAGAATTTCTTCCTAATATCTATCATCCTTTAGCTTAAAATTGCTGCTATTCCTTCTTTCACTGGAGGCCTTGGCAAAATGTCTCTGTCTTTTTCATAAGCCCCCTTAATATAATGAAAGATGTGGTACCTGCTGGGTGTGAGAAATCAGGGGCTGTAGATATCAGAAACAGCAAAGCTGATCATCAACTGAGACTGACTTCGAACAGCCAGGCAGGACCTGCATGAGGAGTGATTTGGTGAAAGCCCTGTACATCTCTGCCTGAGCCTCACCACCACTTCAGCCTTGCTGCTGTAGCCCCTTGGAGCCCTCAGTGTGTGCTGGGTGATCCCTGTGAGCACCCAGCTGCTCCACAGCCTCACCTGGCGCTGTGCAGCCCCTGGTGCGTAACGAGAGCTGCAAGTGACCCGTGCAGTGAGGGATTGGCTCGGAGCACAGCACTGGCTGCAATTGCGAGTTCATTTGTATGTGATGTTGCACTGCACAGCTCCCTGTTTTCAACACAATTGATTTCCATTATGGAAAGTGCGTTCCCCAAAGGAGACGGCAGTGGTGATGCACAGTGACACAGAGGAGCTGGGCTTTGTCTTGGGCACGAAACACACCATGTAAATACGCATCACTGTCAAGTCTGGGGGAAGTGGTGCTTTTTTCACTGCTGTTCCAAGCCCAAAAACCCATGGTCACCCCTCTCTGTGGCCAAGGAACTGTCAGCACCAGGGGGAAAAAGGAGGAGGGGAACAGCCCCTTGCTTCTCTCATCCCTGGTTACTACAGCTCCTCAGGGGTAGGAGCTGATGGGCCCCTCTGAGCTCACTGTCACCCTCTTCCATGCCCAGTAGCCTCACTGCAGGAATGGGGGAGAATGCTGTGGTGCTGCCCCGGTGAGCCCTTTGCATAGTCATATCTGGAAAACTACATGGGGATCATTCTCCAGCTGCCAGCTGAGGTTTTGGAGGCACACCATGACTTACTGCTAAGGTATTCTCTTTTTTATTAAGTATTTAGCAGTGGCTGTTCTAGCGATTAGTGGAGAATGACAGGGAAAGAAAACCCAAACCCCACAGATGACTTTTACAGTCAGGTTTGGTGTACCAGTACTCCTACGCCCACGTTTCTCTCCCAACAGGAGCCAAATTGCACAGCCTTATGTAACTAGCTATATAAAGAGTGCCTTGAAGGAAGCCGAAAATGCTGCCTAACCCCCACCCCCAGCACCTCCTGCCCTCCTCCAGGTGTGTGGGCTGCCCACGGCCCAGCTGCCCCCCCAAAGGGACCTGCAGCCTGAGTGCTGCTGCTTAAAGATGCCCAAATGCCATCTCCATGCATGATGTGCCCAAGATGCATCTGTCCCTGTCTATGCCTCAGGAAACTGCCTCTAGCTCTAGTGTGTCACTGGCTGAGGTGTTTCTGTGGTCAGGGATGGGGGGATGGAGGACAAGGAGAAGGAGTTTACACACACCCTGCAAAGCATAAACTGGGCTGTGTTTAAGCCAAGAGCCTTTGCTTGCCCAGCTGCAGAAGGCATTTGGGGCAGAGGGAACAATCATTCAGCCTTATGATTTGTCTCTTGGACCTTTCAGAGCAGTGCAGGGGCAATCCCAGATTTGCTAAAGTGTTTCCAGGACTTACTGTTCTGCGTAAGTGTGTGCATATGTATCTATACAGACACTCCTGAAATGAAGACTGCCTTACAGAGCTGTGACCTGGGATGTCTGCAGCAAACCAGGCAGCACGCAGAGATTTAGGCACAAAGCATGTGGGTTGCATGAGCAGGAAGCTGGAAGAAAATTGTAGCTGTAACTCAGTGTTCCTGCCTGAGCCCAGCTTGAGGATTTGCTACAGGATGCTCACACCTGCACTACAGCTGACTTTTCATTTTCATCCTGAAAACAGTTTGCAAACAATGCCTGGGGCAAGCATGCCTTTACCAGGTCTCTCTTTTTCTTTCACAAACATGCAGATGGCTCACCTTTCCTAATCTGTTCTCTAAATGTTTTCCTTGCAGCTCTAAATGACACTTGGGAGGATGTGAAAGGCAGCAGTGAAGGGAGCTGTGCCTTCGTTGTGCAGATAATTCCAAAACAGTCAAGTAAAACACATAATTGCTTGAGCAAGAACTGCTTAAAATATGAATTCTAACTCAACTGGCAGCTGCTGTAGCAGGGGCCAAGGATGCTGTGGGAGAAGGTGTCTGTGCAGAGGTTAAAGCTGAGCAGCATGGCATGGGGTGCAAGATTGCTGTCAAAACTCTGCTGTTATGGTGACTTTTGGTTAATTTTAATTGTTTCCACCTCCCTTTTCATGCCTTCTCATAGATGAAAACAGTTTTATCCACCTCATGAGAAAGAAGTGTTGTGGGAGGCAATTCACATACGTGTATATATATATGTCATGCTATAAGATTTTTCTAATACTGATGTAGATGGAGACTTCAGACTTTTCTCATTTTGGGGGGAGGCAGGATTTATGAAATAACTCAGTCAACACTGAGCTAGAAGCCAGCCAGAAAAGCAGCCCAGCTCCATGAACGGTGCCATGCCCAAGGAAAATCCAAACTGTAGATGTAGCACCTTTGCCTATAGCAGCAGAGCCAAAGCTCTGACGTGGAGGCCTCTTTGCAGCCCGAGCACTTCACAAGGATCAGGAGAAAAGCCTTTGGAGTGATATAATCATCCCATGTGCCAGCATAAGCCAGGTTGCCTGTGACATGGCTGGAGAAAGGAAAAGGGCTTTCTGTGAGAAATACCTGCCCAGAGGAAGGGGAGATGCTTAGGCTGTTTTCACCACAGGAGCACTGCCTCATGAACTCTTTGCTCTGGACCTCCTTCCCTGTATCACTGTCTCTCATTTTTTTCCTTCACCTCCCTTGCTGTACTTTGCTGTAGGCTACATTCAGTGCACAAATCTGGTTTTTTATGTTTGTACAGCTCCTTAGACAATATGGCCTTTGAACACTTATGGTAACATGATTATTTTAGGGCACTGACAGCTGTTCAGATTTCCTTTATAGTATTGTTTAGATCCTTTTTCTTCAAATGTGAAAGTATTGCTAATGCAGGCTGTGCTGGTAATGCAGACTCAAGCTAGTTTATTTCAATATGTATGAGATTTCTTCCTATGCAATATGGGAACCTTCCTGAAGTAGAAATGAGTCATTACTCCCTCATAAACCCACGGCAGACAGTCCCCTCCACTGGCAGCAGCTCAGAGCCCTGTTATGCCACTTGCAAAAAAAAGGCTCCTTGTGCGTGTCTCTGTTTTTCTTCCTCTCCCCCCTCTGCCCCTGGCTTTCCACAGTAATTGCCATTCTCCTCCATTCCCACAAGTACAGGGAGAGCTACAGGAAATTATATTGCTAATTAAGCTATGGAAGAGAATACAAAAGCCCTAAACTATAAATACTCCATCTATGTTAAAAACTAGTGCCGTGTATTGTCCTTGCTGGTTGGAAGCCAGTGCAGCCAAGGAGCTAGGCAGAGACCTTGGGAGCAGGCAGTGCAGGCAGCACGCTCACAGAGAGCCTCTGACTGCTGCCCCCCGACTCAAATCACAGCATCACTGCAGCAAGAAGTCAGGATCACAAGCAAAGCCACGATTCCATGTTATCCAGCTTTTCTAAATACAAGCTGCACCAAAGTACAGGTGATGCCTGTCAGGATTTTTACACAGTGTCAGGCTTAAAGCAGCAGCTTTCTAGCAGTAGTGTAGTCCGTGGTGATGGGATGGAGCTGGAAGGCTGCTGGCAGCCTCAGAAGCAGAACCCCCAGCAAAGACATGTGCTGGATTCATTAGTACACCCCTGGCCCCTCTGCACCCTGCTGCATCTGCCTGGAGCATCGCCCAGGGCACAGCCTGCTGCTGCCTGTAGCAGCTCTCTGGTGCCCAGCTCATCCACACTCAGTGCCTGCAGGTCCTGCCCAGCTGGTGGGGCTATGGGCCCTTCCAGAAGGATAATTCCTCAGGGACAGGTGCCTTGTTGAGTGCCATTCATTGCCTCTGAACATCCACTTCCTGCCTGGCACTGTCATGCCATGATGTGCCTGCACGAATCTGTACTTCCTGTCATCACCCGAGTTCCTGCTTCTAAATCCTGGATTTGTGCAGAGGTGTTAATCTTTGTGTTATTTGGTACTGAGGAAAGTGGCAGAAGAGGGAGAGAAAACGCTGGGAGTGGTGCCTTCTGCTGCTGCACCCACAGGCTGCACCCCAGTTATGAGTTTTTCTTTACAACCAAACCAAGTTAAGTTTGGAAAAACCCACACTTTTTTGGTTTTGATGGAATTTAAGATGTTCTCATTTTCACAGGCAAGAGATTTAAGAAAAATACCAAATATTCAGAAAAAAAAATGAACCATGATACTTGGTGATGCTGTGTGTACACAAAACTCATGCTTTCTAGGTCATAGATATAGGAACAGGAGCAGAAATGTGATCCACAAAAGTACTTACATGACACTACTGGTCACTCCAAGTGTTTCAGTTTAAAGTCTCAGGCCTCAAGACCTGTGCCAAGATGCTGAGTTAGCACATGTGAAGAAGTTCACACCCATTAACCAGAGCTACAGCAGGTGCTGGCAATGCTCCTTGGCCCTAAAGTGGTGCAGGCAGCACAAGATCAATTAGCTAAAACACCCAACTGTTAATCAGACAGAGGGGGCCGTGGTGATGCACCCTCATATAAACTTGTGCACAATTAGGCATTGGTTTGATTTTGTAAATAATTCTGTTTGAGGCAGTTTTTCATAGTAAAACCAAAATGACACTAAGAGCTGCATGCAAAAGGATATATTTCCCAGTGGAAGTACTCCAAATTCAAGCACTTACAGAAATAAAGTTGTGCTTTCCTCCTTGACAGTCAGTGCTTATTTGTTACAACTGTGGTTCATTACTTAATTATATGTCTCTTTGGCCCATGTTTCTTGCCTAACATGCTTCATGTTGTGCAGTGAATGAAACAAGAGTTTTGGACAGCCCATTCTGTCTAGAGAATGAAGCAGGTGTCCTGCAGGACAATAATGCCATAAACAGTTTTATTGTTGTTTCTGTGGGCCAAGAAGCCAGATCAGTGTTTCAAGCAGGTTTCATCTCACCTCTGTTTAGCACCAAAAGGAAATTTGCACCTTGGAGCCAATGTGATCCAACAGCTCTCTTCTCTCTTCCTTCTGCCATGGGTCCCAGTCAATGGGTCCTCTTGCTCCCAGTTTCTGCTCCCCTGGGACTTAAGGAGGTTTCCTCTGCCAGCTCAGGGGAGCAGAGCCAGCTCAGAGGGCTGCCAGGGCTAGTGTCAATGCAGGGAGGAAAAAGCAGGACTTCTCTCCTTGGCAGCAAGCTGTTAGATCAATGCAAGCCATAAATAATATCAACCACCTTTTCTAAGGAATAAGCATATTGCCCCAGGAAAAGTGCTCTCAGTTCTTAATTAACTGCCCAAGCTACAACACACAAATTCTCTTCTGCACAAAATGAAATGCCTGCAGAATGAACTGCCCCGCTTACTGTGGCCTGCTCTGAATGAGAGAACTATTTGCCCACAGGGCTTCTGAGTGCAGTCTCGGTGCAGGATAGACACTTGCCAGGCACTGATGAAGAGCAGACAAACATGCTCACCAGGAGGCTGTTTCTCCCTGATTGCCCCCTCCCTCCCCAAGGGACAGCTATGGAAGGCTTTCAAAACCCAAACCTTCTGGAGAAAAGCCTGTGACTGCACTGAATAGTGCAGGCTCTTCCCCAGTGACATTAGAGGGACCCATCTTCCCCTACACACCTCAGGCATCAACATGTTTTTTTCTAGGTAGCAGTAGCTGGTCATCTGGTTACCCAGTGAAGCTCAAGGCTCAGCATGAGCCCCTAGATTGCTGCAGTGAGCGGTGATCTGTAGTTCTGTTGGGTTCCTCTGCAGTCAGTGGTGGGAGACAAGCAGAGCACATAGAATCACAGAATAGTTTGGGTTAGAAGAGACCTTTAAAGGTCATCTAGTCCTGCCCCCCCAGCAATAAGCAGGAACATCAGCTAGATCAGATTGCTCAGAGACCTGTCCAACCTGACTGAATATTTCCCTGGATAGGACATCTACCATGTCTCTGGGCAACCTCTTCCTGTGTCTTACCACCCTCATTGTAAAAACACCTTCTTTGTTGCATCTAGCCTAAATCTATCCTCCTTTGGTTTAAAACCATTGGTCCCTGCTATTGGTACAGGCTCTAGGATAAATTGTGTCCCCATCTTTTTCATAAGCTCTGTTGAAGCACTGAAAGGTCACAGTGAGGTCTTCCTAGAGCCTTGTCTTCTCCAGGCTTTCCTCACAAAAGTGCTCCACCTCTTTGGTCACTTTTGTGGCCCTCTTCTGAAACTGTTCCAACAGGTCTATGTCCCTCCTGTGCTGGGAACCCCAGAGCTGGATGCAGCACTACAGTGGGGTCTTCAGCACGCTGCAGCACCTCAATGTCTTTCTTGTGGGGAGGGGCCCAGAACTGAACACAGGATTTGAGATGCAGCCTCACCAGTGCTGAGTACGGGAGGATGATCACTGCCCTGGATGCACTCTTGTCCATTGTGTCCCACTTTTCTTCCACCAGCACCCCAAGGTCCTCCTCCACAGGGCTGCTCTCAAACCCTTCACCTCCAGCCTGTATTGATACTTGGGGTCACCCCAGTCCAAGTGCAGGACTTTGCGCTTAACCTTATTATTCAGCCTCATCGAACCTCATGAGGTTGACATGGGCCCACCTTGAGCTTATCCAGGTCCCTCTGCCCCTCAGGCATCATCCTCTTTACGTTCCTACAGATACAATTTAGTTGAATATGCATTTGCTGAGCCCTGTGGTCTTTGCTGCCGTGACCCTTTAGCACTTTTGGAATATAACCATTATTTCCTTAGTGTAATGCTCTAACATATTTTTCCCTTTTTTATTTGGTGGCTTGTAAGTGAATTTTAACTAAGCTGAATAGAAGGATGGGTGTTCAGTCTCATGACAGCCTCCATGCTCAGGCTGCCTTCACTTTCAGTACAAACCATTCTTGTGATTTCTCTCTTTGAGAAGCTCCCAGCTGTGCTGTGGAAGTATGAACAAGCCCTCACCTGCCCCATGCAATTCTACTTTGGTAGACTGAGCCTGTTAACTACTTCTCTGCTTTTCTTTGCATATCTTTGAAAAATTGTGGTCTCCTACAAAACCAAATGTGCTTTCTGAGGGTAGGGAAACATCCTCTCTAAAGCAAATGCTGTACATGCTGGAAGGAAAACTAGGGGCTTCCTAATGCAATTGTTAAAGCTTTCTTCTCTCTCTGGAGCAGCAGAACACCAGTAGCTCAAACCTCAACCCACCATGAGCTCAATGCTGGACAGAAAGCATGTCAGCATGAGCAACTTTATCAGTCAGAGCCTTGCCCAGCAGTACTCGGCAATGCAGTTTGAGGGACCCACCTACATCCTGAAAGCCATTGGCAGGCAGAGAGATGAGAATGATTCCCATGACCATCTTTGAACTCTCATTCTCTCAGAGAAGGGGCCTTTGGCTGCTGGGTAACACAGCTGGTCTTGCAAGGCATATGGTGTTAGTCCAGGCTCAATAGCTGTCAGGACTGGATTCTATATGTTGCTTGTGCACTGAGACATCATATTTTTAATGATACAGTTAGAGATATTTTGAGGGTTTTTTTCCCATTTGATCTTCACTTCATTAAGAGTTCCACAAGACATACACTATGAGAAAGGATTATGGCACCACAGAAAGCTGTCAGTTCATTCCTGTGCACTTTTCATACGCATGCACCTCTGTTAACTAACCTATGTCAGCAATGCTGCACCTGCATACACATCTGCATACGTACCTTTATGTGCATACATTTTGCATAAAGTGCTTATATCACAAGGCAAAGGTTGGAAAAATGTGTTTTTGTGCATGAGGATGCTTATACTGTTCTGCTAATGGAGAAAAATTTGCATGAACTTGGACATGTACTTGTATGAGGATTTGTAAATAATTTATAAGCATTTTGTCAATTTAAACTAAATACTATATCTAATATCTTATAGGCAAAGTCATTAGGATTCATAAGGCCAACTCAAACATGATGTAAGGATAATGCAAGCTGTTCATCAAAAGAATAAGGACTCTGTTCCCTCAGACTGGACTGAGACTTATGCAAGCATGCATTTGATGGGAAGATTTAAACCTATTCAAATGTCCAGGGTCTTTCAAATGGTCTTTTATCCTTGTTGTCATGTTTTGTACTAAACCAAAATGCCAACGAGTAAGAAAAGCAGAGGACATGTGGACATGTCAGGTATGAACACCTCCAATGAGTAAGTCTGTATGTCTGTCAGTCTGGGTGTGAGAGGTTTTTCTTTCCCTTGCTCCAAGGTGACAGCTTATTTGGAAAGCTGGGCTAATGTCTTCCATGTGGATAAATACTGAAGGTGTCATTTCACAGCTGTGCTCTCCTGAGAGCTGAGGTTGGAAAAGGATGATTTATTTCCACCTATAAAATTCCTGGGTTTGCTAACTGAGATTGTGCTTCTCCTCACTGGTGACTGAAATACTTATGCCACTTGTGGGTGACATAATGATGTAACCACACATACCTGTGTGATTCATTTCTCAAATCATACAAAAATTCTTTCAAAACCCCCAAAAAGTAACTTGTCAGGCTGATATTCAGTGCAGGTCTCTTAGAGAGACACTGCTGCCAAGGGCTGGATCAAATGCTGATGACAGTTTCTGACAAATTGATGTTTACAGCATGTTAATACCAAGAAAAAAGGAAAGCGTTTGGCAATAAATCTTTTGTGGAAGAACATAAAACAACTAGATAGGAAGAGGTGGTATCATGCTGCCATAATTTATGCCATAAGGTACAGTGAGAAGTGCAAGACTGGAGCCCATATATTCATTACTCCACACAGATGACCCACTGGAGCTGCAGAGGTGAGCTGGAGCTGCACTGGCACAGCCCAGGATGAGGCAACCCAAGGGCTGAGGGGCAGCAGGTAAAAGCAGCAGTCCAGGGTTGCTGTGCTGTAGGGGCAGCTTCACCCCATGCATTCTTTTGTTTAGGAACAGCAGGAAATGCTCTGCTCTCTTTGCAAAGAGCAATGGAGATTGCATCTAGTGAGTTTTCATCATAAGCTTATCATCAAACCTCTCACAAAATTTGAGGTTCTCCCACAAAATGAAAATTCTGTGAATGGATGGGAATCCTATCCTGAGATTTTACAAAGCAGTTACTGAAGTATGGAAACTGTTCTCTGGATGACATTATTAAAATGCATTGACCTTCATGACAATCATGCTGATGAACTAAAATGAGCAGGAAGCAGGCAGAAGTGCAACATTCCAGTGTTGCCAGCCAGTTTTTGTGTCAGATGTACTTCCTTTATTGCTCTAAAGTGGTGCAAGGAAATAGAATTTTTTTTTAATGCTTTAGATATCCATCCATCACCTGAATTTTTCTTGATATCATTGCACTGCTCTGGGGGGCATCTGGCATCTGTTTTTTTTGTGTGCTGAGAGTTTGCTTCAGTGAACTGCTGATGGAAGAGTTCAGCATTTCTCTGCTCATCAGAGCTGGTTTATTTGTTTAATCAGCAACTCTGTGCTCTTGGTTGTCTGTACCCTGTGAAGCTGGGACTGTGCTCCCACATCAGTATTAGAGAAGGATTACATTGCAATTCAGCTTGATCTTTCCATTCAACATAGAGCTATGCTTACTGTTTCATTTGTGTTAGGCCAGACCATGACATTGCAACAGAGCTACATCAATTTATGCCAGGGGCTCTGTAAATGCTGCGTGCTTCAAAGTGCTGCCAAAATAACCCCCTGATTGATTAATTGCTCACAGCTCTTGATGAGCAACACAATCACTTTCAGGTGAGGCTGTGAAGAGAAAGAGGGAGAAGCCATCCTGACCACACCATCGCTTGGAGGTCACATGCTTGCATATGTGTGCTTCTTCTTTTGCCTTATTGCCCTCTTTGGGGTAAGCACTCATCCCTGGAAACTTGTTTTTGTAATGGCAGAAAATTGGATAGGGAGTGTAAAAAGATTTACTGCCTACCCTGCATTGCTTCCTTGCTGTATTTTTCAGAAGTCATAGGAGGAAGTGATGATGAAGAGACAGGTTAAGACAGGATGAGGAAAGAGAGCTCTTACTACCAGTGAGGGTGCATTTTTAATGAATCTTGTAGCAGACATATTAAAATAGATACATTAATAAAAGGCAGTACCTGCTGTTTTGTCTTTGTAGGAGGAACAGGAAGAAAATTACCTTCAAGAAGCAGCTGAATGCAGAATTTTTAAAGATCTAGAAAGGTTATGTCAGACAGGACTGGTAATACCATGCAACCATAATGGATGCACCCTTTTACATGAAAATAAATAGGTCAGGCCAATATAGAAAGGTTGGCAGAATAAGTAGAAATAAGACAAAGAATGCCAAAGTTCATCTGGAATTAATTGTGGCCATGGATGTCAAGGACAACAGGAAAGATACATCAATAATAAAAGGAAAATTAAGGATAAATGGGCCTGTTGGCAAATGAAGAGCCCTGATAACAGAGGCACTGAATGCCTTCTTTGCTTTGGTCTTCACTGACAGGACCATCAGCCATCAGGAAACCCTGACCTGGGAGCCCAGGGTAAAGCAATGTTGGAGGACTTTCACTTGGCTGAAGAGGACTGGGCTAGAGAATATCCACAAGTCCATGGGCCCAGATGGGGTGCATCTATGAGTGCTGAGAGAGCTGGCAGATACCATACCAGGTCACTCACCATCATCTTTGTGGCAATCAGGAGAGGTGCTTGAAGGACTGGAAGAAAGTGAATGTCACCTCAGCCTTCAGAAATGGCAAGAAGGAGAACCCAAGGAACTACTGGCCATTCAGCCACACCTTAGTCCCTGGAAAGGGAAAGAGTACCTCATTCTGGAGTCCTGCTGGAAAGCAGCTCTGTAGAGAAGGACCTGGGAGCCCTGGTGAAAAATAAACTGTCCCTGAGCCAGCA
>VWYP01022140.1:85229-119972 GCA_013400435.1 Pycnonotus jocosus | reverse complement strand
CGAGCCCGCTGCCGGGGCCGGGCGCGCCGCTGCGGAGCGTGTGCGGGCGGCGGCGGCGGCACTTTATAATTGGTGACCGCGGGGAGAAGGCGGCCTCCCCCAATCGCCGTCGGGCTCCCGCTGACGCGGCCATACGACATCCCCCCCGGCACCACCGCCCCGCCGCCCGTGACTCCACGGGGCCGGGGATGAGGGGGTGTGTGTGCCCCTGCCATCGCGGAGGGGGAGCGGGGAAGCGGCCCGGGGAAAGTTAGCGGGGGAAGTTTTCACCGGGGGCGGGCGGGGAATGATGAGACAGTGCGTGAGTCATGCGGAGGTGGCCGTGAGGGCTGGCGGCAGCCTCTCGGGGTTACCCCGCTCCCCGGGGCAGCGGGAGCAGGGTCCTGAAAGAGCCTCGCACAACGCGGAGAGAGTGGGACGGGGTTTGGGAATTTTTGGTTTGAGGTTGTTTTTTTGTTAGTTACTTGTTTGGTTGGTGTTTTTTGATTGTTTGTTTTTAATTCTCTTTTCCTTCTTTGTTTCCTCGCTCTCTGCCACTTCGCCGAACCCTCAAGCTGCTGGTGCTGAGTTCTTGCTGCACGTCTTCTGTCTCCCTCCCTGAGTCTCAGGTGTAAAATAGTTTGGGGGAAGCAGATTTTATTAGACCAAGGAAGAAAAGGGTTTTAATTTGAAACTACTGGAATTCACAGGTATGGGTAGATTTGCATTGTTGTCACAATTTTGGTGCCCAGGAAAACGCAAATAGGAACGAACCAGAGAGAGGCAAACCTCTAAGGACTTCCACAAGGTTCTCAAGCACAGCAGCCAGGGCTGCTCACTGTTGTGCTCTGACTGACATCTTGGGGAACAGGCATAAAGCAGTGACACTGATCCCTGACACCTCTTGTCTGTAGAGGGCTCTGCCCCAGCCATGCTCAGCTGCATTTCTTTGACTGTCAGATGCCAACTTCTACTTCCAGCCCTAAATTATTTCTAGCTGGTCTATATTAACTTGATTTTCTTCCAGCATTGTTCTTCAGTTAAAAGAGGATTTTCCCTGGTGTGTTTCTGGGGTGGGATTATTCTCTTTAGTCCTCATTTTGCTGAAGTGAACAAGCTGTGCTCTTCATCAGTCTGTCCTAAGATGTCATGTGAATGTTCTGCTCTGCATTTGCTGTGGTTGGAGTTCATAATTTCTGTGCATGAGTGATGGGAACAGAACACAGTATGTCAGTTGAAATTTTATTAGGACAATAATGCGTAATTATGTTCCCTGGAGGAAGAAGACACCTCAATTTATACCCCCCCAGGTCTCATTTGCCTTGCCTGATGCTGCAGTACATTGATGTCACACACTCACTGAGATACAGCCAGATCTTTATCCTTTAGAAGTAAAAGGAAATCCAGTACTATTACTATATGGAAACCATGATTTTTTGCTGCCTTGTCTTCATGTCAGCTATCAGACTCAGGTTAAGGATGCTCAAATGAATGTGTGGATTTTCAGAAATACATCCGTTCAAGCTAAAGGCATTGCTCTTGCCTAGAATCAGTGCGTGTGAGAGGAGAATCAGGCTCTCTGTTTATGCAGTAATATCAGCCAACTTTGTAAGTGAGCCCTCAAGAGAAGAGGTAGACATTTTAAAAATCATCCCAGTGGGTATATTTATGTTAGCATGTGAGGGATCTGCACTTGGAACAATGAGCAAATTGCTATGCCACTGAATCAGCAGGATTGCTTTCAAGTTTGTTCCTGAGTTGGTTAGGGAATCACTGACTAACTCCAGGAGTGACACATTTGATGTCTCTTTTGCAGTAAAGTTGTTCAGTACAAGCAGAGCTTTTTGTGATGGACATCATCAGAGTAGTCCTCTGGGTCACTTACTGACTCTCAGCTCTGCCATCATTTATTGCCTTGCACTTGAAAAGTCGGCATGGTGTGACAGGACAGAGAGCCCAGTGGTGTCCTGACTGTTCCTCCAGCAGCGTACATCCCGTGTCCCTGGGCTGAGAGGCTGCTGCTTTCATCATTCTGCACACGAGCATCTGTGCTCAGCTGGCTCACTCAGCTCCCTCAGCCTGCATAGCCTTCAGTACTCTGTTTAATGTCACTCACTCTGCTTAATCTGTTCATGATGAAAACCAGCCACTGTTAGAATCTCACTGTGTACAGAGGTGTGGATAACCCCTGTGGGTAAAATACAGATTATAACAGGAAAAGATAAAAGATGAAGTGAGAGTAAAGCATATAAAAGGATCAAATAAAAGGCTTGTAAATTCTGTGTAGAAGTGAACTAGTGAAGAAGGTTATTTTACTGTGCATAAGCGTTTTGGCTGATGGTGGGAAACAGGGAAAAGATGGGAAGAGATCTAGTGCAAAATGCACATTTGCAAGGACATTTTCAACAAGTGAGAGAGAGCAGAGGTATTAGTGTACAGCCAGCACTGGGCAGAAGAAATCCAGCTGTGGCTGTTGCAAGTACTACAGATCTCCCTGACTTTGGTGCATCTGCTTCTCCCTGTCTCTCGTTTGCATCTTTAGCTGGTTCCTCTCTCTCACTAGTCCTCATCCTAGATCCTTATGGAGGTTGTAAATGGGTCCCCAGGGCCTGGAAGGGGGGAGAGTGGGAAGAAGATCCCAGCTGAACTCTTGTTTTACCCTTTCCTACAGTGCCTACTACATAGAGTCTTTTCCTTCCTCCTGAAAGATGCTGATACTCACAGAGGATGTGATATAAGAAAGGAGTAATGTAGAGGGTATTTCCTGAAGAGTCCTCTTTTCCCAGTATCAGCAGATGAAAGCTCTGTAATTCCCTGTCTGAGTTCAGTTTTGTACAGGGAAAGTATTCTTTGCACAGAGAGGATGAAACAAAGAGAGAATTTAGCAAATTCTGCCAAAATACTACGGAGCAAAAACTACTTAAGGAAAATTACTCAATGTAGGCATGGAGGGTAATGTTTCCTCTGCAATGGTGAACTGATAAACAAAGAAATAGGGAGGCAGAAAGAGAAAGAGAACACTTTTCACAGAAATAAAGACAATAGCTTGTTTTTCACTACTAATGTTATAATAAAAATGTCCTGGTGTTGATAAAAGCTTTGGCATTTATATAATCCAGAATTACCACAGACACCAACGGCTTTTTATATGCCATCAAAATATACCAGCCAAAAGAAAACTGTTTTTATAACAGTAGTGCTTGCAGTGCCAGGGGCCCCATTGCCCCATGGTTTGTCTAACTCCCAAACTTATGGTAGAATGAGGTGAAGCCAAGATGAAATCATCCTCATTTTACTGATCAAGAACACAATATGAATTAATTTCTGAAGTGCTGCAAAAAATGAGCAGCTGAGTTAGAAATGAAATCTCTCTTAGAATTCACAATGGTATCTTTTCTGCAGGACAAGCTTTCTTTTCCAAACTATACTCATCATACTAATCAAGCTGCTACAAAGTCATTAAATGAAGATGAATTAATATAAATATGAAATAAACATGCTTTTAGCACCTCAAGCAATCCTCCTCACAACATAGAGCCTTTTTGATAGAATTGAAGAGTAGGAAATGTAGAGCAGCATGTTGATTATTTTCTTCAGCTCAGTGTAAAAGGTCACAGTATTTCTTAAGATCAAACAGTCGGGTTCCATTTAGCTCAGCCTAAACAGGCTTAATTTTTAATGGGAAAATACGTAACTGGTATCAGTGCCAAAAAAGACACTGCAGGTCAACTATCTTATACCAAATATAATCAAAGTCATTAAAAGACACAAGTTATTAATCTATATATGCAAGACATGCATTGTTACTTTTTAACTATCTTTATTAAATTATGTCTAATGTAAGCAGAGAGGAGCTGTAATAAAGCAGACAGGTAGTCAATTACAGCTGGTATGCGTTGCCTAAAATGTACTTTTCCAGGACAGAGATGTTCCAGCGCTTCCCAGATATCTGTATATTTCTCAATAAATGTCTAGGCATATCATTTAAGATGTGAAAAAATAGGAAAGATCTCAATGACGCAGACATTCCCGCTCAGAGCTGCTGAAGGCTATCTTATATGAAGAACTGGAATGCTAAACTTTGGGTCTCAGATGAAGCTGGCTCTTATTATTAATATTTTTGCCTTTGAATAATTTACATGTCTTTTAGAAGGCAAAACCAAGAGCAGATCTGGTGGCAATAGGTGATATTTTCACAGAAAGAGCACTGACAGCTACTCTCCCTGCCTAGTGGTTGATGCCATATAGCTTTGTAAGAGGGAAGGAGGCTTCATGCCACTTTATCTGAGTGAAATAAAGAATTTGACATGCATTCAGTATAAGCATGCATCAAATGCATTATTAGTGCATTTATTTACCTGGAATTGTATCAGACAAATGAAGCAAAGAATTTTATATTCCATGGAAATACATGGAGATTCAGTTTATTACATGCTTCTCTGTTTCTCAGAGACAGGTGAATGTGTGCACTCCAGGATTTCTGAGATCAGGCCTGAATTGCAATAAATAGAATATGCTGCAAACTGAATAAAACAAACTGTAACCGCCCCCTCCCTCCAAACATATTAGTTATAAAAGCATTGTTCCTCTCATTTCTACGGAGGCAATTGGAGAGGTATTTCCAACAAAATAAGAAGAAAACAGGGTGCTCAGTAGCAGAATAAATTGTGAGGGAATCCAGACACAGTGATTATTATTTAAGACAATAACTACTCCACATAAGTGGAGCGATTTATCCTGATTTTTTTCAATTAAGAAAACTTGTCCATGAATTACAAAGGAAGTATTAGACTCCATCTATGAAAAGGATTGCAGTGTGTAATGCATATGTGGAAGCATTAGCTGAAAATCGTAAATGAGAGATTTTGATCACTTCAGTCACACTAAGAAAAGCAAACAAATAATGTATTTGGACTATGAGTTTCAATTACTTTCTCATTATTCACATTGAGGCAGTAGAATTTTGGAGCTTTTTCTCCAGTTCCAGACTTACATTTTCATTGCTAGTATTTTATTGCCCAGTTGGGGAGTGCTGTGTTCACACTTTAGCACAATATCCAAAACAAGTTGTTTTTGCAGACTGGAGCTGCGAGGAGAGCCTGATGTGTCGCACGCAGGCAGGGTAAAGGCTGGCTGGGTTCCTCCTCGAGGGGGGCACAGGATGGTGCTACAGGGCAGGCAAAGGTGACTTCAAACTCAAATATTTTGGGAGTTTCAGAGCTTCAGAAGTGAAGTTTGGGAGCTTCAGAAATGTAGCTTAAAACAGTGTTGGTGGTTGCTGTGATTTCCAGCAGCACAACACAGAGGGGTTTTCAGGGGATCACTGAGGTCTCTCCTTTCCACTCCCACCCGGGCCTGAGCACTAACTCTCTCCTGCTGTCTCTGGGGCATGAAGGGAGCAGCAAAGGGCTGTGTGTGCTCTTCCTCTTCTGCTGGAAGCATCCCCCAGAGGTGGTTGGGATAGCAATAAGGGACATGCTTCATTTTGTTATACATCTGCTGGGAATTGCCTTGTTCATGCTGAGGGGGTCTGTCTGCCTCACAGCCTTGTCTGTGCAAGCAGCATTGAGCCTCTTGTGCTCTCACGACATAGCTTGGTCTAACAATGGGCTGAATTCCTCAGCTGCAAAAGCAGCTTTTTGCTCATCGAAGGTGGAGTCCACTCTAGATTAGCTACTGTCACAGTTGCAGTCCCTGTGGAATTGCAAATAATAAGCAGATGATGTTTATCCAAAAAATTGAGTGGGAAAAGTACAAAAACACAGGGTTCTCACAAGCACCATATCAAAGGTCTGTAATTTTTCTTTCAAGATAAATGATTTTCAGATGTTTTACTCGAATTGAGCCCCCCGTTATGTTCCAGAAGCTGTTTTCCATAGGGAAGATTCAATTTATCGAGTTATTTAGTGAAGAAGGGGAAGAAGATGCTCATACAAAAAGAACCCTAAGAGCATTTAAAAGTGAAACAATGTAATTATCATCACATTCCCTCATTTTAAACATATTTGACCTCTTCTGCTGACCATCGTTTGTACTTTGTGCTTTGCATTTCTGTTAAAAACCCTGGAAATGGAACTCTGACCTTTTCCTTCTCAGATTATTTTCCTTTCCTTCCAAGCTGCTTGCTTTATACTTGAAAGTCATTTAATTTCTCCTGCTGCATAATTGAACACTTCAAAGACTAAAAAGCGACCTCAGCCAGCTGAGTCCTTCCTGGTTTTGCTGTAGCAAACTGACAGAAATATTTCATGAAGGTCGAAGCGTTGAATTTGACTGGGGTGTAAGTTTAATCTGAAGATTGAAGATTGAATTTAAGGAGAAGTTGGGAAGATCCCAAATGGCTTTGAAAGCAGAAGAGTTTCCATCCAAAGTGAAAATGTAGGTGTAGTGACAGTGCATAAGAAAGGAAAAACAACAGATGTGATATTTTGATTACATTGAGGTGATATAAAGGTATTGGAGAAGATTGTCTTGTGGTTGACTCCTTTCCCAACTTGAGAAGGGACATCCTGCATTTTGATTGGTATATGTCTTTGTTATTATGATATCTAATTTTTCCCTTGTCAGTTTGAAAGCTTGAAAAATTAGCCTGGCAGCCACTGCTAAAGTGCAGGTACAACACAATGATATTTTTCATATAAAAATGTTCACAATAACATTTCCACACAGCTAACCACCACTGTCTATCCTGGCAAAAGCTTTCTGTGCCACTTCAAAGTGGTGAATTCACATCTTCCCTCTAATGGAAAATAACTGCTACCAATTAGGCCCTGATAATAACTAGCTTGGCAGCATTTTGCTAGACAAAGCAATTGATGCAATTTCATAGCCTTTGATTGTGCTAAATCAAATATGAGCTATAGTATTTATACTTCTAAGACAGGACTAAAAAATCAGGTGTTTCAGACTTTTAGCTTAGAGATTTGAACTTCCTTTGGAGTATGCCTTGTCTACAGTGGTATCTTAGGATTTAATCGGTTGATATATTTGGGCATGTGTAAGGTAAAGAGATTGGTGTATGCTAAGAGCTCAGAAAAAAAAGACATAGAATATGAAATAACACAACCCTCACAGTGTTGAAATACTAATGTATTTTAAGCAGTAATAAGTTGCACTTTAGCTTGCTCAAGTGTATCAGTACCTTGAGTGTAGATAATGACTACTGCAAGTCACAGTTGTGAAGTTTTTATGGGATTAGACTAGTTTATGTCATTAAGCATTCCTCAAGCTGATTGTATTTCTCTGTCTTTTCTGCTGTTTCCTGCTGTGCATTTGCCACTTCTCTGCAGGCAGCAGTGCTGATCAGTGCCTGAGGCAGACACTGCACCTGGTTCTGAGAGCATCCTGGTAACTGCCTTTCTGTCTCACCCATATCTTCAGGATGAGGTGGAGTTTTATCGTGGTACACTGTAACTAGACATAAAGCATTTACTGAAATGAGGACTGCTCTCTAGAAATGCAGGAATGTACTGCTGGTCAGCTGACCAAAAATACCACTGTGAGCCAACAGGAGGAGGTGGGAAGCTTTCAAAGAGGTCAGGGAGCCTCTAGGCAAGGCTGACCACTGACACCAACCTGGTTGTGCTGGTCCTGGCTTCAGCCCTTGGGCATAGAGCTGTGTATTATCTCACAGGTAATTTGCTTCCCTTTGGAGACAGAATGTATATTGTGGATGGAAGAGCTGACTGTTGTTTTGAGCCTTAGCCCACTGATTTTACTCATTTAGGCAGTGCAGAAACATATAGAGATACTTGAAAGTAGAGGGGCTCCTGGCAGGGGAACACATTTTATCACTGACGGAATATGCAGGCCAGTTGCCTTCTAAATATGTGTGAGATGTCAATTTTTTTCTCTGTGGTACATTTCTGCTTTTGTTAGGAGAATGATGGAGCCTCTGACAGCACTCAGCAGTTGAGCTTCTGGTTCTCCTGTTAAGATCACAAATGAACTCAGAGCAGAGTTGCAGATGGGATGCCCAATATGACTTGCATGTAAGCCTAGTGAAAGGATTTGTGAAGCAAATTAACTATAAATCAGCAAACCATAACTATGAATCAGTGAAATGTAACAAAGTTAGAGCTCATGAAGACAAATGTCAGAGAAAATGCCTCAATTATGTAATTTCCAAGTCTTTCAAAATGTAGTTTTTGTGGAGGTCTGCTGGACACACACAGTTCCAATGATTTCTGCTTTATCTTGTCTGCAGTTTCCTTTAGTCTTATGGATATTTGTTGACCTCCAGGTTCTCTGTGTCCCAGGTGGATCTCCCTGTCTCCTGGGAGTGTGGTGTGGTGTGGTGTGCCATGGCCAGATGAAAATCTCCTTTGAATACTTCTCATTAAAAAAAGTGTAGCAATAGAAAACAGAGATGAGAGAAAATGTGAGGCTCAATCATGTTTTTCGATTTTGCCTATTATTTCATCTTATGGTGAAAATCTTCCACCCATTATGAGGTTTGGTCTGATATACATATTTGTGTTATCCTTCTCATGGGCTGTTGAAAGGTATTTTGGAGAAGTGATTCCACAGTCCAAGTGTGCACTTGAGTCCAAGAAAATAGTTACCAGTCCCTTAAATAAAAGTGTGCTCTGTGTGGAGATAAACAAAGTTTGAAATCCAAGGTCATTGCTTTGGGACTGGTTTGACTGTTTAACAGTGATGAACTGCACTTGTTTCTGAATCTCAGTGTTTTGGGTTCAAATCACACCTTCCTTTCTCCTACAAGGCACTTGCCTGCTCTGCTAGGATTCACAGAAGTATGCACTTTCTATTTTATACCTGCAAAGTTCTTAGTCAAAAAGTTAGGCAATAGGATTTTAATTGAAAACTTATGATTAAGGGATCCTTTATAGGTTAGTATGGTCGGTAAGCTAATAAGGAAAAAAAAAATGAAAGCAAAAGGCAGGGCAATTCAGATTTAATTTATTTGACATCTATGTCTTAGGTATGATTTGTGAGAATATTTCATAGTACAGTATAGTAATTTTATTGCATATCTTCAAAGAAGGAAACTGTAATCTGAGGCAATCCAAATACTCTACAAAATGGGTTGAGAATAATGAAGAAAGATGTAAGTTTTAATTCTTTAAAGGGTAAGTACATTTTAATGTAATGTTCTCAGTAATATTTTCAGTAAAGAGTTTAATTAAATTGTAACTTGGAGTTTCCTCACAAGGTTATCACTTTGAATGTGCAGAATCCAGTAAAGTCCATTATGCACACACACTGAAGTGAGCAACACATATATTTTCACAGGATGAGAACATTCCTGTAAACCTTTTCATCTGAAAGAAAACTGTAATCAAACTGAATCTGGTATTTTCTAATGCATTCTGCAAAGACAGAATTAATGTCATTCTGTAAAAGTCTTCATTTAACTTTTGCAGAGGTTTATGGCCATTTTCTATGTGACTGTATGCTATTTAGTTCCAGGACGCTGAATAAAAACAGAGGTTTGTTTTTAATCATGTATTCCTTCCTACATGTCGTGAAAAGAAACTCTTCACTTTGTTTGAGCTGTGATTAATGCCTTTTGTGCAGTTACCTGAGCTACAAATCAGAACACACGGAAGTTGTGGGGGAATAGTATCTGAAGCGCTCTGATCTAAGTATTAAATAATTGCTGCTTTTATGGATCATTGCTTCTCAAACATCATATTAAAATGGATAGAAATTACAATACAGAAAAGAAACTCATGGCAACAGGACTCCTGCTAATATTTACTCTCCAGGTTGCTCCTTTTTGTTCTGCTTTTTTTTTCTTTTTTTTTTTTTTTTTTCACTATAAGGAAAGCGTTACAGGTAATCTACTGGCTATCTTGAGTGGACCCCAAATACCAGCATCTAACTCACTCTTTAATAAAATAATACATGAAACAATGAGAGATTTTCAGCACTCCACCTTTCCCTGCCTGTTCAGAGCAATCTTCTCAGCTAATTTTACTTAATCTCTACCTAAAAATTAACATCCATTGTCTCAGTCCCACGAGGAGTACAAAGTGTCACCCTTTAGAAATTACTGCCAATGTCTTGGCTGGTCCAAATCCATGTAGCTACAGTGCTGCCACGTTTTGTATTCTTGATGAAGTTCAAAAGTACTTTTTCTTGTCTATGTGTCATGTACTCACATTAATATTTTTCCAGTCTGCCAGTTTTTATGGCACTGATCTTTTTACTTGTTATGCATCATTTGATTTAATTCCATTGCAGACAATGATTTATAACTGCTTTATTATAAAGAAAGAAACACCAGAAAAAAGGAAGAGAGATACAGGATGGTGAGCACTGACATTAAACTGAGCTAACATCTGATGTACTTTTCAGGAAAACCTTTTAAGATAATGATCATTCCCCCAAATTAAACAGCATATGAGGTAAATGGTGGCACTCCTATAGCTTGATTTAGTTGCATCCAGTTGACTTAATTATGCAGTGTGGAACACTATATCAGTGCAGTATGGATGTTTAGGAAAGGTCATTTTAATTCTTATTTTGATGCTTTGGTGAGCAGTTTATTTCAATAAGAATGTACTTATAAACCCACAAATATCTATACATTGAAGAGAGGCCTTGAAAGGCTTTTTAATTCTGTTACTATTGTCAAAAGCAAACTTAAGAGAACAAAAAAAATTATTTTAAAATTCAGTACAATTTTGATATTTTTTAGTCTGTACTACTGCCATCCAAGAATCTCAAAGCCTTTGATTTAGTCAATCTCATTCTTGCAGTAGCATTACTCTCTTTGTGGTTTAGGGATTAATGTAATTCCTATTCAGGAATTTCCCATTCCTGAATTGCTTCCTTCAGAATCAACTATTTGGAATTTTCTTCATACAGCATTAATTTCTTCTGCGTGTTCCTATATGCTTTGAACTTTTCTGATGTCACTTTGTCAATTTTCTCTAATGTCCTTAAAAATATGGGGGAGGTGAAGCCTTTACCTGAAGAGTGACTACAGATTACTAAACCTTTCAAGGGTGACATTTGCAAGAATTTGACATTTCTTTGTTATCTCAGGTTTATACCCTCAAGAGCAGTGAGAAGATCAGAACTTTGTGATTCCTATTTCTGTGTCCTCTTGAATGACATTTCCCATTTAACATTCACATTGCTGCATCTCAGACAGCATAGTAGAACAGACAATGAATTCCTTTGCTGACAGAACACAGTTTATGTGGCCACATTTCTGAGTGTTGATGTGCATAGATTTCAAGGACTTTTATTGTCTTGTGCACAAAACACACGTGCTACAAATTCTGCTGAATTTTAATTCAGCTAAATTGCTGTTGTATATTTATTATAAATATATAAACAAGCAAAGGAATGCTTCACATTCAAATAGGAACTTACATTTATTTAAAGACATCTATAGCCCTCAGTTGCTTGAGTTTTGCTCTGTCACACTCCAATTTTACTGTTTCTCTTACAGATGACTCCTCATGCTTTGTGTTGATAAGGAAAAGTCTTATTCAATTTCTTGATGTTTCAAAAGCAATTCTGTAAACAAGTTTGAAAAATGTAGGTAATGGCAGATAATGATCAGAAAATGTTAACTGTACTGGAATTGTTTATGAATAAAAGAGAGGTATGTTTAAGAAAATGTTGGTAGCATCATGGATATGAAATTTTGATTAGACAATGATGTCTTTTACTATTCAGGGACAGAAGACATAAAATATAAAGTCTTCATAGCACAATTTTTAAACTTTTCCATTTTAGGAGAAGCAGCAGAGAAGCAGCAGGTTGCAAAACAGATGAAGCAAAAAATAAATATATATGATTACAGATTTCAGTTATATCATTTAGACCTTTGCCTAACATGTCTACATTTGTCAAATCCAAGACAAACTCTGTAAAGTCTGACAAATAATTTGGAGCTGCAGTTTGCGAGGCTCAGTCAGGCTAAGGTTATCTCGGCAGTAAATTATTTCTCATCCATCACTCTCTGCATCTTGGTTTATTGCAAGACAGATTTGATAAGGTAGGATTACTTGCACAAAAGATAGCTTTCCTCCATTTCAGACTGCACACCACAGCCTGTTGTATGTACTCCTTAAACTGAAAAGCAAATTTTGTATAGTCAATATGGAAACAAACTTTGGGAAGTAACCTAGACCTAGGCAGCACATTATCTTGCTAAGTCTTGCCTAACAATAAAAATCTCAGTCACAGAAATATGTCAATTATTCTTATTTTAAAGGTGACTTTCAAGGGATAAAAATCTATGTTTATTCATCATTTGTGGATCTTTAAATAGAATGCAGTCCTGGAAGTCTGCAACATAGTGTTGCCTGTCTCATCTAAAGATGTAGGAAAGGAAGCAGCTCTTCAGTTCTGCTGGCATGGAACAGTGCTGGAATAAATGGGCCACTGACAAAGTTACAAAAGCCACAACTTGCTCAGGCTGTTTAGTAGAACAAGCTACTACTGAGCCAACACCAGAGAACCTTCTTGTAAGTTGGAGTGCTGAAATGGTAGAGGATTCTCTCCAGGACTTACTAGGAAGCTCAGAAGGAAATGGTACCAAACAATGCCGATCTATGCACAGCAGCTTGCAGGCACAAAGGAAGTGCAGAAACACCCAGAGATTAAAGCATTTTGATGGTCACTATTATGCTTTCGAGGGGTTCTGTGGCTGAGGAACATCTTCATCATCTCTAATTCATGAAGGATTTAGGTTTCATCCAACTTTTATTCAGTTTTACTAGATTTTAGTAGTTTATGACAAATATGCCAGAAATTCCAACCTGGTTCTGTGTTGTGTGATGTTGCAGACATTGCAATTACTTCCTGTCTCTGCAATGCACTCCATGGGTGAAGTGGTGCTCTTGTGTGTGAGCAATCTGTGTCTGTCTGTTGTGTACTGCTCCCTGAAGAAGCAGTGCACATGTCCTTCTGTTCTGCTAATGCTTTTTGCCATCATTATCTTTATTCAATATACATAAAGATATTTAACATTACTTTTTAATGAAAGAGTATTAAACCAAGGACTGAGTTCTTACATTTTTATTTGAATCCCATGTATGTACCCAAGAATGAGTTCATACTAGCTGGGTTTTAAAGAGACAAATCTTTTGTAGCTGCTAAATAAATGGTGCTAAAGCCATTCTCAATAAGTCCCTTTCATTGTGAAATACAAAATACAAATGTTAGCTTCTCTTTTAAGTCCAACCCTCATTCTTCTGCCCTGAAAAGCAAAGACATCCTATTTTTTGTTGCCAGATGATGAAGAATCATATTTTTTAAAAATGAGGTATGATGATGTGGCTACAAGAGAAGAAAAACACCCAATCACCCAATGTCCTCCTATCATAGATATCAGGAAAGATTAATTTTAGCAATAGTAAAAGGTCCCATTTATGACATTTAAAGCCATCACAAGCATAGAAATTATTATTTTCAGATAATCATCATATAAATCAATGGTAAAGTCTAATAAGTATCTTCTTGAATCACTTCCCTCCAATAAATTCCATTAAAACAGTGCATATTAATTGTCTTGTTCAAATGAAATTGGACACAGCTTCATTAAAAACCTCAAGTGTTAAATCTGGGATCTGCAAAATTACTTTCTGTGCCATTTCCTTTTCAATCTTGTCACACAGAGTCAAAGCTGCTTATTTAAATTTCCTGTTTTAATTCCCTGAGTTTTAGAAAGACTCAGATTCTATTTGAAGTACTTTCCATTCCTGTGTATATTCATCAAGAACCATCAGTTGGATGCATCAATTCATTGAAAGGACTTTAACATGAAATTTATTTAATTTTTAAATTTGTTATTCTTTTATTCTGAAGGTGAGCACTGCAAAATATCTGGGAACTTGTTTACATTTTCTTCATGCATAAAGATAAGTGATTTTTTTTTTCTGCTGTGCATTACTACAGCAGATTTCCCTTTGGGCTATGACTTTGCACCTAAGTACTTTGGTATTTCAGTAGCAGTACTTGTGCAGGTGAGTGGGGATTCCATGCAATCTGCAGAGCAGTTATTAAGCACATTTTTCAACTTTCTAAATTTTTACTCTGGTTGTTTACTGCTGATTTTAAGACCAAAATTGACTACTAAGGTTCATCCTACCTTGTTGTCATAGGTCAGTCGAATCCATCCAGTTACTCTGCTACAAGGCAACACCTTGGCATTAGAAGAAGCATGTTGTTGTAATGGTATCCAATGGGGTAGAGAGCTCAGATTCTTTTCAAAGTTTTTTTTCCCAGTAATTAACCTCTTTCCCCATAATTAAGTAGTGATGCCTAATTTTTAATTTAGATTAATTTTGCTTAGGGTTCAGCTCTTGATCCCTGTAATCTTCCTTCTGCATATTACGCAGCCTTTCCTGTCTGATGTTTTCTTTCCAGGGTAGTATTCATGCACTATAATCAGATCTTTTCTAAATGTACTTTTTCAAATGAGTTATTAAGGTCTGTCTTGTCTGGTCTGTCACAGTAAAGGATTTTGTCCAACTCTCAAATAGTTCTTGTAGTCTCTCTGTTTTCCTAATGCCTTTAGAGAACATCGATCCCAGAAGTGGACACATCATTCCAGCACTGATCTTTATCAATGTTGTTATCTTAAAGAAGGAAATCAGACCTTTTTGACATAACTCCTTTGTCACATTGACAAATGCTAGCTAGTTTTTTATTGGTAAATGCTACTTAGTTTTCTATTGAATCTGCAATCATTTCAGCTCATACCTGAAGAGATAGTCTCCCTGTCTCTAGCACAAACAGGAAGGTCAATAAATATTTATGATAAATCAAATAACCAATGTTGGTTTTTTTCCCCTCCAATATCCTTGGGAATTGCAAATGCTTGACAGTTTACAGATGCAAGTTTCCCTTAAAAGGTGGTTAACTTCCCCCTTCAATGCTTCACCTCTCCCAAAATGCCTTAAAATCAAGCGTGTCAAAGCCTCCTTCTTAGGGCAGGAGCAGGGATTACTCTTTCTGAAAGATGATTTAAATTGTGTGAAAACTTGGGAGATAATATGCAAGTTTAGAAAGCAAGCACAAAGATAAGAATGTGATATGAACGCTCTCTGATGCCAGGAGATGCCACTGAAAGGAGAAAAAGGCTTCTATCCATGCCATAACCTATTTCTTCATCCCAATCTAGTTTCAAAATTCACTCTCAAACTCTAAAAGTCAGTTGCAGGTATTCTGATTAACACTGACTAATATTTGATGAGAATTGCATTGATTTCTGCAGAGCCACACATGCAGCATGGTATTGCTCAACGTGACTCAAAATTAGAAAAATTTGGCCCCAAAGAAAATGACTCATGCTCATCTCCCTTTGCAGTTATTTTAATACTAAAGCAATTAGAACAGAGCCTGACTATTTCTCTTTTTTCTTTCTCCCCAGCCCATTGAAAGCTCTCTTTTATGCCAATCCACTGGCATCATGTCCAGGTAGCTGATGGCTATCTTGTTAACAAGACAATTAATGATTTTATTCCAAGTAGTTAATATTCTACACAATCATTCTACACTATTGTCAGATTGAAAGATCCTAAGCACAGTTTTTGCTACTTAAATACTACAAAAAATAATCTTTATAGCATTTATTGAGAGCTGAAAAATACTGAAAGCTTACCAATGCTTCTTTATATTGAATAAAACCCTGACAGGAAATGAACTTCACTGATCTCAGCACTGTATCTGTCTTATAGCCTGGGATGTGCAGAGTCTTGTGTGCTCCCTAGCCACCCTTTTGACAGAAAGGAAACAGTCCTGGAGAATGGTTTTGAGAATGGCTCTCAAAGTGCAAGATCACAACATACTCTTTGGAGGGTAGCCGGGAAACACTTGAAGTTTATAGAGATTATTGATGAAGTAACTCTTATTTTGTGACAGTCTTTATAATTATTCTTTTTCTAGTACATTTGTAGAAAATAACTTGATTGCTTCCCTACCTCTGCAATTGTGTAGTCAGAATTGCAAGAGTGCTAAGCCCTTGAAATCGGTAGGAGCTGAAGATAAGTTGTGGTTGTGAAATGTTGGTTTTCTAAACTAGAAATGTGTTTAACCTAAATACTGGTGACATTTTGATGGAAAAAATAAAAGTAAAAGAGCAGCAGGAGTCTGTATAGATTCTGATGCATTTTCTGTTCATTAAAGTGAAGCACAAGAGTTCATGATCATAAATCAAGCTAATTTTTTTTTCCTGTTGAAAAAATCCATTTTCCTTCTCTCATCCTAATAAAATGAGCCGTCCTGGCTTAGACCAACAACCCATGTAGTTCAAAATCCAATATTCCACTGTGTCCATAAGTACTCAGTTACATCACTGTCTAGGAAAGTGCAAGAGCAGGCCAAGCATTTGTAATACTTCCCTCTTATATTTTCTTAGCGTTTAGTTATTTCAGCATGGGCACCTCCTCAGCTGGATTGGTTCCCGTGGGTCCCACAGCAAATGACTCCTCTCACATGAGCAGCTTCCCTGGCAACTTCATCAGTTTTTAGTGTTCACAGGATCAGCTCTCGGGAGCTCTGCAGATCTGCTATTCTGTACATGAGGGACCACCAGGTGCCCCTACTCCAAATCCTTTATCAATTTGATTCCTTGTACCTTCATTTGTAGTTCTGATATGAGAAGAGGCAGTGAACAGTTGAATCCTATCCACTCTTTCCAGATCATCGATGATTCTGCAGCTTTCTTTTGTATCTCCATCAATATTTCCTTTCCCAAATGGAAACACAGTCGTTTACAAAGCAGCTCCTCACAGAGAAACTGGTATTGAACCCTTCCTGCCCTGCCCCGAAAGTTTCCCAGTTCTGTATATTTCTTAAAGATGAGGAGATCAGAACTGTGTTGTCTTCATGATATGGATGGACTATGGATTTATATAGTGAAGTTTTCCTCCTATAACATTTATAGGGATGTTTTCATTAGTTTTGGCTTTCCTACTTGCCTAAAGAAATCATGTGTGTGAACGCTGGGAGGACATATTATAGCTGTTTTAGGAGTCCAGGGGGAAAGTTATGTGTGTATCTAACAGCATATACTCATACAAATGTTTATCCACTTTCTGAAGTACTTGCTTATATGCTTAGAAGCTGAAGACTTCTTTTCCTTCTTTTAGGCTGAGGTATTTTTAAAGACTGCTGAGCACATTTTATGTGTACAAGCAAGAGTCTCTCAAGCTCAGTAATGTTCCCTCTGCTCTAAGTTGCTGTCACCATCACCCCCCTTGCTTCCAGCCATGTTGAGATGTGTATGAGCAGTGCTCCTTCTCCTTACATTGGCTCTGTTCTTTGGAACATATCTATCCAGTACAAATTAATACAAACTTGCTTTTCATATCGGCTCAGATGTATGCTTGTTTTACAGAGACATTCTAGGGTAAAAGTAAAATGCAAACCAAAATGTGCAGATTAGATTTTTGCTGTATTAATTAACTATAGAGAGTAGATGATTGGTTTTCTTTGCATTACTGTAGCTGTACTTGATAGACAATGTAGCACCATAGCACAAGTAACAGTACAGTTACATGATTTAGTTTTACACAAGTTTTATACTAGTTCTGCACAAGCTTTATAGAAATAAGCTTTTACCTTATTGTTCTCTGGTAGGCAAAGTGAATAATTGGAAATATAATTCCAAGCTTCACTGACAGTAAGAACAGTGCTTGTTTTGTAAGCAGGATAATGTAGAGACATGTCAAAGCATTACTGATTCTTCAATATCTCTGGCAGTATGATGCTCTGAACATATTTCTCAAGAGGATAATGAACAGATGCTGTTCACATGAGCTTGCTTGCTTTTTTTTTTATTTACTTTATCCTCACAACAGAATTTCTTTACTGCTGTTTGTCAGCAGCAGCTGTTCTGCTTTACATTGGTGCTCCATTCCACTTGATGGGTTCTGACAGATGTGGTGGTGATCCATTTATTTTTTTCACTATAGAAAGTTGTAAGCTCAAATCCAGGTTCCATTCTATTCTATAGTTCCACTCTGAGGACATGGGATCTCTCTCTTGCTCTAACTTCCAAAGAATTTGGTGTAAATCTAAAAGATCCTCCAAAGAACACAACTGCTACAAATTCTAGAAGGCAAATGAAGTTATATTTAGCCTGCTTTGTATTTCTGTGAGCTAACTCAGTAAAGCTGTACCAGTGAAACAATGCTGCAGGACTTTCCTATAGGTGTTACTCCCAAGAGATAGGGTGAAGCAATTTTTGAGTAGAAAGAGTCTATATTATATTCTTATCTGCAGAGCTGTGGTTGTGTTGGAATTAATTTAGTACATAAAATTCACAGAGTTTTAACTCATGGCAAACTACGTGTATTTCCCCCAATTTGCAGCAATGTTCCCTGAAGGCCTCCTCTCCTGCTTTTATCCAGGTTCTTCTGCATTACGGCAGGGACTGCTTGCCTAGAGTCAAGTAGAATTTAGCTGAATTTGAGAACAGTTACCCAGTTAAAAAAAAAATCAAATAACGTTTGGCAAAATATCTCCTCTGAATGAGTAAAAAACAGCAGCCCCCTCAAGAAACTAAAAACTACTGAGTTTTTAGGTTAATTTCAATAAAACGCTGCTGATGTTCCTTACAACCTGATTGGCTGAATCCTTTTAAGAATGATTAGTAATCTGAATTTCTTCAAAGAAAAAGTTGTTTTCCATGGTGCTGGTCAATGATTGTTAAGTTTATCTATATCTGTCCTACATTTCCTACTAGCTAATATCTTATCTGAAAAGTTATAAGATGTTTCTTGGGTACCTCAACTAAATAGAATGAAAAATCAGTTCCCAGCTTTTCTTTGATGTTTTGCCAAAAACCAATGAAGAAATCTTAGTTAGAATGCTGATGTCATTTCATATTGAGTTATTCTTTTGATGAAAAGTATCAGCACTAAAGTGATGCTTATTTTATCACTTTGTATGCCCTATACACATAAAATCATAGATACTATTGCAGGAGTCTTTTGCCTTAATTTAGTATAAAAGCAGGATTTTTTAATACTTTCCTTGTTGCTCAGATTAAAAACTATTTAAAACAATATAATGACCCTTTTTGTTTAAAGAATGGCGTGTTCGTGTACAAACTAGTAGAAGTAGTACATAACCTTGGTACTTTCTGAGGATAAAATGACAATAGTTTCAGGCATTATTTAAAAGGATGGTACCCACAGTAGCATTAGCAGCTGTAAAACTGCCAAGTGAATGAAACCATGCATAGGAAAACTGCTGAATACTTTATTGAAAGAGCTTGTAAGCTACTCATCCCTGAAGAGACAAACACTATGGAGTGAGGTGAGGGTAGTGGAGACAATGAGAGAATGAGGATTTCTTTTTGCTCAAGGTGATAAAATTTAGAGCAAAGGTGCTCTGTACTTTTGAATGGAAGCTACCTGATGGTTTTGGGGTCTCCAAATGTAAAGGAGAGTGAAGGTGTGGTGTCAGCTCTTTTAGGAGCAGTGTATAACAGAGTTATGGAGCTGCAGGTCAGCAGTTTTAAAATAGACAATTTCCACATGAGAGGCACATTGCTGCTCCTTCCATGGATTTTGGTGCACAAATCAGTCCCTTCTCCCCTCGTGTCCAGAAACAAACAAGACTATCCAGAAGATTGTTTAGCCCTTCCCATGTATGAGGATAGAAGAGGATCTCCCTAACCAGGCCTATGAAGCTAAGACAACCTTAGTTAATCAAATTTCCTGTTTATTCTGGGGGAAATGAAGAGCAAAATAAACTGATATGTCTCACAAGTAAGTTTCATCTTATTAACTAAAACAAAAAAAAAAATCAAAGTGAGATTTTTTATCTTTACATTTGTGTTTTCAAGCAAAAGTTTCTGAAGTGGTGCCTGCATTGGGATAGAAAGCCACATGTTAGCTCTGCCCGTGTTCCAGGGCAGCAGAGAACAGAGCCAGAGCAAGTCTCAAAAGTAGGCAGACAGCGCAGGACTTACCAACTGCACTGAACTGTTCCTGTATCAGCCACTGCTGGCTTCTCCATGGAAGCCCCTACGCGTAATCTTGGAGACCTGTGGCAAACTACTAATTTTTTGTTAGTCATTTAATTTTTGCTTTAGATGGCGATAAATTTTGTATTTTGACTCTACTGGTTTTTTTTTTTTCCCCAGAAAGTGAATGTGAACAAAAGGGAAAAGAAAAATTATAGAAGTGAGCATAAAAAATAGCTAAATTTTAAATTAAATGAAGTTCAGGTAATCATCTGTCACTCAGTTTCCCAGTATTATCCCTTAATAACCTTATTTTCTCATTGCCTATTTGCTTCTTATCTATTTAAAACAGTTGTTTATCATTCACAGCCTGATTGTCTATCGTCTATTTCCAAAAGAAAGCAAAGATGATATTTCTAGGACCCAGATAGTTTTTCCTTCTTTTTGTTCCATTAGTTGATGAGAAAGCAGGGAATTGGCATAAAACCCCCCAAGCCTTTGCTAGCTCTAGATTAAAGATGGCCTTGAAATAAAGGGCTTGGAGCCAGATCAATCTTTCCCAAAGTTTGGATGAGATCAAATTAGGGCTTTAGGGGCTGGCAAAAAGCTCATTCCAGGCTAGCAAAGCATAAAGCCCAGGAAGAGCAAAGCCTTTTGTTCCAAGTGAATAACTGAGAGACACTGAGGGCAATTGCTCAACATATTTAGTGTGTGGAATATTCTGGGCTCCTATAAATCCAGAATTAAGCTGTATAAAGCACTAAAACACATGCTGAATTTGAAGTGGCCAAGGAATTGGCCAATTTGAAATGAGCCTGGCACAGTGGACATTGCTGTGTATGCCTACAACCATATTCATTTCCACTCATGCTGTAATTCAAATATAGTCGGTAGGTCTGGTTTTACTAGTCAGTAAGTGGATGCATGTGTGCTCCAAGGATGAGAAGGTCAGATTTGACATAGCACTTTTGGGAGTAGTTGAGTAAGGGATGTTTTACTTTGTGTCAGAGTATTCCCACATCAGCCTGTTTTCAGACATGTTGCTGTGAGGACTGGCAGCAGAGCTCTGTGTTAATCCACATGTATGAGCTGAAGCCCTGTCCCAGGTGTTTGTGTAAGGATGCTCCCACCAGACCCAGCAGTAAATTGGTGCTGGGCTGTTAGAAGTCATGATGGATGTCAGCAACATTACTTTGTGGTGTGCTGTTGGCCACAGAAATATTTTGCTGTCCCAAATAGATTCAGGCTGCAGGTGGTTATCCATGTATGTCAGTCTCTCTTGTGCAGAGGAGAATAAACATCATGTACCAACTCCACAAACACCTAAATCTTGCCTTTGCCAGCAGCTCTTGCCTGTATTTCTTTGGCATGGTGCACAGGAACTCTTTAAGTATTTTGGCACACATTGAAATGGGAAATGTCACTGAGTTAAATATGAGTAAAATCTGATAACAGATCCACTGCTACAGCCATCTTCCCTTCAGGTACTCTTAGGTGAAATTAAATAATGATTGTTTAAGATGTTCTTGCATCCTCAGTTTCCATCCTGATCTGTAATGGCAATATTGTCTGCAGAGCCTGGAGGGTGCTGGCTGAAGGAGAGGATGGGTTCAAGTATCTGCGAGAGAGAATGGGACTGTATTATTGCTTTCAGGATCTCAATCAGATGTTGGTGTGATAGCTGAAGAGGTTACCCCAGCAGATCATCTGTTGGGGATTGGGCATGCAAAGGCCTGAGCTGTTTTAAAGCAAACCAGAACTGATGGCACAGTGACCCATGTGCTGGGCTGTGAGTGAGGGGGTTGGAGAGCACATTCAGCTGTGATGTGGGTGGGATTGAGAGCCTTGGGCAGGTGGGGTTAGGGGATAAGAGGACAGAAACCATTGTTGCCGTGGCCACACTGTGGTCTGTCAGACATAATGAGGAGTAGGTACTTGGCAAAGTCCCCTTGTGTGTGAGGTCAGAGTGATCCAGAATGATGGAAATGCACGACTAATTCCTCATCTGCAGGAGTGTAATCTGTAGCAATTACTGAACTACGTCAGTTTAACAGATTTTGAAGTAAACAAAAATGATGTTTCATGCCCCAGGCTGTAAACTGTGGAAATGGGAGAGCTGTCACAAAACTGCTCAGCTGTGGTCTGGGCTGGTGCTTTGGGTGCAGGACCAGATGAACAGCTGAGGGGGAAGCAACTGATCCAGCCTATTCAAAGGAAATCAGCTCTTTCTTCCCTAAAGTGGTAGATATTTCTGTGGAAGCAATCAGCAGTGAGCCATTTAATGGTGTGACCCTTGAACGTGGGCCCTGAGTTTCTGGAGGAGCACCTCACAGCCCTTGCTGCAGATTCTGGCAGGGATTTGGGTGCACAAAGCTGTCCCTGACAAAGGCAGATGTCTCTGAGGTTCTTCCCTGTGCATTGACAATTGAATAACATCCCTTTGGCAGCTAAAGCAATTGTTTACAGGGAAAAGTAATGTTATTCACTTTTTTTACTTCTGCATTTTTTAAACCCATCTTTTAATGTGATTTAACAGCTGGAGATGAGGAGAAGGCAGCACCAGAAGAGCAGCCAACTCTCTGCAGACAGACAAAGAGTGCTCTGAGGACTACCACTGGCCCATGGATGACAGATGGGAACTTATGGTCTATAACTTAACAGATGGGTCACAGATCCGGTTTTTACTTGAATGGAGAAAATCAAATGATTATGGGACAGCTAAATAAAATCAGAAAGATCTGTGATTCAGTGTACTGGTTTGGGGGAATGTAATTCGTGGGGATGGAAACCTAGTAGCAGTGACTAATGTGTAAAAGTAATGGCAAGAAAAGTGAGCTATTGCCTGATTCATGTTCCTTAAAACTGTATTTCATCGCATACACATCTTTTTTTGGGTGTGTGTATATGTGCCACTCATAATTTTTTTTCTCTAAAAACCACAAATTTTCTTCAAAAGTGAAATTCTAATTCATTGTAGAGAGTAAAATAGAGATGTAATGTTACATTTTGATTTGACATGCCAAATATACAGTTATATAAATGTATCTATTTTCCCACCCTATTTTTAAATTTTTTTTTTTTTTTGCTTTACCACCTACCACTAAATTGACAAAATCAACAAAAATTTTCATGGCTTCTATGGATCCCTGACCCTTTGTATTGCAGTGAGACATGGCACATTTGTGTATTTGTAATTGCTGATAGTGTGGTGTCTTATTTATTTTGTGTATTTGCAATAGCTGATAGTGTGCTATTTTACTTATTTCTGCATTTCATAAATGAAATGGTCACGTGAGTGATACTTTTTGCTATTGTTATCTTGAAACATACTCAATAGCACTCATGGCATACAATAAATACTCTGATGACTACATTTCTTAGTAGGCCTTCAGGAGTTTTCATTGTTTCAAAACAAAGCAAAAATAAATGGGATGCAACAAAGTCATTCCAGGTAATGGAAACCCCAAGGGGTGCTATAAATTCCCCATTCCCTTCTTTCCAGTTTGATTATCAGGCTCTTAGACAAAGTGAGGTTTAAAATATATCAGTTTTCGATGTATGTAGATATCTCTCTTCTACCATACTGTCATGGTATGGTTGAAGTTACTCTGGAGACAAGAATGTTTGCTTCTGTTTAATTTTTTATTTTTGTTTCGTTTTGCATTTTCCCCTTTTAAAGTAATGTATTCTTATCCCAGAATCAAGATGTTGAGTTTCTCCTCAGAATTTTCCACCTTTCTTCTAAAGGTATGTTTTACTTTCATATCTCATTTTTCTATACCTAGATTTCTGAAGGAAATAAGATCTGTGTAGTCCTATTGTGTGTGCACATTTTGAACGTGCTCAGTTTCAACCTCCTTTAACAAAACTTTGGAAACCTCTTAGCTCTTAAGTTCTTACAAGTCTTAGGAGAACAAGCTCCCTTGTAGATAGAAGTGCTGAGAGCTTCACTCTTTATCAGACATCAGAATCCACAGAGGAAAGACAGAGAAACTCCAAATTTAAGTTTCATTAGGTCTGCTCTTTATCAAATTGATTGTCTTTACAAACTATTTCAGTGTTGTCGCTTCAAAGATTTTTAATCCTGAAAGTTGTTACAATCCTTACTTTCAGCACAAAAAATGGCTCCTGACAATTACTAAATTATAATGACCCACATAAATTATACATTCCTCTGCTGATTTATGTGAATTCAGCATTGCATATTATTATTCAACATTGTGTCATGGTTTATGGGACGATTATATAAAAGAGGGAGGAAAGGAAGCCTCCAGGAGAACTCAGACATGAACCTAATGAAATGAAACACCAGAAGTACTTAAAATACTTGTTAAGTTAAAAGATGGCAGTGCTTGCAAGAAGAGAGCATCACACCTGACATGCTATCATGTCATGGCTGTAGACTTAACACTGTCCTATGGCTGAATGTAAAAAATCAAAAATAGATAGGAAGTAGATGTGTCTCACTTTAGTCTAACAGACTCAGTACCTTCTGTATCTCTCCTGAACACCACAGAAAATAAGTTGGTCATTACTGCCTCTTTGTTGTGAGAGAAGTTAGAAATATTTAATTTCAAAGTTCCTCTCTCAGATTTACCACAAATTGCAGAAGTGGTTATACTCAACAGCTTCAATACTACATTGTATTTGAGACTGGAATCAGGAGCCTTTTAGGAATCCAAGTATCCTCCCATGCTGCTCGTGGTATCCCCTCCTTGTATACAATTGGGAGTGGTTTTTTAGTGGCTGATGAGAGCGAGAGTCCTGTTGGGTCTCACTGTGTCACATCTGCTCCTGTGCAGGTAACCTCCATTCCAGGCACAATGGTGCACATGAGAATAAAGGATCACAGCAAAATGAGGGCTGGAAGGGATCTCTGGATGTTGTCTGGTTCAGACTCCTGCTCAAAGTGGGATCAGGTACTTCAGGACCTTGTTGAGTTAAATTCTTAAACTCTCCAGGATAGAATTGCCACAACCTTTCTGGGCCATGTACTCCAGTTGTACTGAGTCTTGTCATGAAGGGTTTTTTACTTAAATATTCATTCCTTGTTCTCTTCTTTGCTGATCTCCATGCTTACGGTGGGTGATTTTGCACTGGGAGACTGTGCAGGAGCTTGAGTAATCTCTAGAGCTAAAATCACGTGTTTCTTGAGCTACTGTTTTTGCTTAGACATTGCAGCTAGGATAAATAACCTGGGTGGACTGGCCACAGCCACAAACTAGTAATAATTCCCAGAGGGTTTCTGTGACTCAGAACCCTGAAGGAGCTTTATTTTGGCATCATTTCCAGTCATTTCAGCTTTGGTAGCTAAATATGCATGGGATGACATCAGAGCATTTTGCATGAGAATGCACAAATGGGATTTTGGAGTAGTTCTGATGGAGCCTCAAATCTTTGTCAATCTCTTGACCTGCACCACCAGAAGAGGAGAGAGCAGAGCAATTAATGATGACGGACCCTAATGGAGCCTAAAGCAGCACTCTGTTTTAGAGGGAGGTGGGATGATTCTCCAGTCAAAGTCATGTATCCTGGGTAACTGTAGGGAAAGAGGATTTGAGCTATATTTGTGCTTCATTCAGTTTAACCTGAAAACATTAGGGATGAAATAATGTTGAGGGCAAGCCTTACCCCAAGGATTTCATGAATACAGAGACTGGCTCTGCAGAAGGGAGGAAATATTGTGACTACTCCTCTGAGAAAGCTGAAATAAATAGGGAAAACCAGTATGAAAAATAAATCTTTGGCTGGACATAAATTGTCCATAGAAAGAATTAGCTGACCTGTGAGAGCAGAGGGCATCAGTCCAGGTTGGCAATTACTGAAAAGTTCAGATATTTGAGCTGCTACAAAGAAGGTTTGTCTGTACTAGTGTGGGCGGAGAGGAAACATGGCAATTTGACATGGCAATAGAGTGTGAACAAAAGGAAGAATGGACAGCAAGTACAGATAACCAAGGCCAGCTAACTCAGCTTTCCACTTTGTTTGGTGCTTTTGGGGCACATAAGTGTATTGGCCTTCTGTTAATATAGAAACTACCATGGCTTGCACTCTCAGTTGCATAATGTCTTTGTGACAGGGCTGCTGTTGTTTACTGACAAGCATATTCAGGAATGTCTCTTGTGTATGTTTTTTAATCCAATAATGCAATTTGGCAGCTGGAGAAAAAGAAGGTCAGCCAGCTCCCCACAGACTATGGGCAAATTCTCCTTTGAGTGCAGTGGGAAGACAATTGCATGTTTAATACAAAGCTGTGTAATTGAAAAGTCTCCTGGTTTTGGGGATGTGGACACTGGCAATCATAATCAGTGGTTCCCTGAGGCTTTGTGGTTACACAGCATTATATATCACTTGATTGTACACTACAGTGTAATGTGGAAAACCTTCAGATTGAATGGCCTGTAAAATTGAATGGCCTGTAAAACTCAACATCCACACACACTGGGACCTGGTATTTGCTTGAAATTCAATATGACTATTTCCATTGTCGTGTTAAGTTTATCAGTTCCTCATTTTAATAACTCTGGAAAGGTCATATAGAATTTGTATTGCGTACTTATATTGGATTTTCCCATTTCTACATTGTGAATTTTTGTTTTAGAATCACAGAATCATAGAATGGTTTGGACTGGAAAGGACCTTAAAGACCACCTACTTTCAGCTTCCCTGCCATGGGTAGGAATGGCACTCACTAGATCACATTGCTCAGGGCCACATCCAACCTGGCCTTGAATACCCCTAGGATCTATATTAAATCCTTTTGATCTGCATTAAACACTTTTGATCTTTATTAAATCTTCAGTGAAATATTTTATTAATTATTCATTGATGAAGAGATGTACTATCATCTTTTCTCAAGATGCATTCAGATTTTTCAGTATCTCAGCAATTCGAGGCCCAGAAAAGCTCAATATAAAGCCTTTTTTCTCTGCTGTTGATCAAATGCAGTGGCTCACTTTTTTTCTGCTGAAGAACAACATAACCTATCTTATACAGGATGTTTGAATGGATTAAGCAAATACATAAGCATAGAAAAGAATCCGTATTTCAGTTTGTTTCAAATCTTTCTTCATTCCTTTTATAATTCACACAAGAGAGGCAATCAGGCCTTGGAGCTACTTTCCAATGTGGGATTTGCCTTTCCAAACCCAGCTATATTACTGGGAGCAGCTGCTGTGCCTCTCTGGGTCTCCTCCTTCCACTCAATCCATTGCTCAGGTCACTTCAGAAGGAGATACCAGATGGGAAAAGTTGTGAATATCTGCTGATCCAGCATTTTGTCACTGTGATGGTGAGCTCTCTTTTGTTTTCTGCTGGTCCTCAGGCCATTGCATCCCAGTTTGCCTCATTGTCACAGGCATGTGCTTACCCTGAGCTTCCTCATAAGTGCATTTCTTTGTTCACATGCCCCACAGTCAGACTGATGCCAGCTGGTGCTAACTTCAGCTGTGAGTGTGGGCATGTCCTGGTCTGAAAGGCCTCATCATGTGACACCCTCTGTACTCCTGACTAAAATCAGTGCCTGTTGTGACCGGGTAGTATTTTGGGTCCTGGTCTAGTCCAGCCTGCAGATTCTCCCTCAAAGTTGGACTTCACACACAGTTTGGCTCTTGTCCATGGTGATGTATCTGCTTTTGCAGATGAAACTTTAGAAGGCAATTGGTACAGACTGTAGTGCTGATAACATAGATGCAGGACTTGCTCTTTGTGGCTTTGCTGTCTGTCTCTGGGTGTACTGAAGAGGAAGTTCTCATATTTTGCTTTAAAAGCTGAAATAAGAGGCTGATGCGCTGTCTTCTGGGCCCAAGACTGACTGGAAAGGTTGAGAACATTTAAATTCCTACACAAACCCTGGCTGGTACATCGTGTGCTCTTGTGCTGAGTGGCTGCTCTCTCCTGTTCCCACTGAGTTCAGCACAGCTCCTTCTCTTCCCATCATTTTAGGCAGTCTGAGGCCTCTTTTGCACTGTAAGAAAGGTTAATTCCATTGTGGAAAAGGGAAACAAATGTTTATGCAATTATTCTTGTCCCCTCTTTTATATAAGTAGAACTACCTCTGGATCTTTCTAGTAATAACAAAAGCCAAAACATTTTTAGTGGACTGGAGTAAACACACAGACAAATCTTAACTCCCTGTAGGAAGGATTCAGTGATGAAGGGATTCCCTAGAGCCTCTCTGTTCTGTGATATGTGTTTCTGTAACAGTATTTTTAATCTTTCTTATGGGGTGTATCTTGAATGAAATGACACCTTTGGTTATAGTGCTGTCTGAAGGTATACAGAGATGGGGACTCTGCTAACAGGAATGGCATGATTTAGTTTTTACATCCCAGGTTTTCAGTATTTGCATAAACTTCTATGCACTTCTTCAAGGAATCTCTTTCAGACAACATAATTCAACTATGTGAAGTGAAAGAAGAGAACTGAGAAGTGATTTGCACAAAGAGAGGGTTCCTGCACACACAGCAGCAAAACAAGATCACAGTCACAGTGTTTCTGCCCTGGTGCACTTGAAAATGTTCACTTGTGTTCCTATTTCTTTGTCTTAGTTCTTAAAGAAATATTAAATGAAAGCAAACAAACAAAAAACCTCCCCAACCTCCTAAAAAAGACAGATGTGCAAGGGAACACAAATGCTGGATACCTCCTACCAGCAAGACTGATCATTCTAGTATCTGTGAGCCAAGGAATTAAAAAGAGTAAGTGTGAAGTACCATCTGAGTCCAGCCCTGCTGCCTGTAGGACAAGCCATTTTAACCTATTTATTACAACATTTTTGTTCTAAAGATTACTTTCTATAGGTCTATTAGCCTACAGATGAAATAGGCTATGGCCAGAAGGACAGATTTGAAGCACAGTTTGTCTCTTGAAGTGAGTCAGAAGTGGTTTCAGGTTGTAAAGGTGATCTCAACTCTGATGAACAATTTTTGCTTTTGACAATGCCAAATAATTTTTTTTTCCTGATGATCATGTCCTTTATGCAAGGGCATGCAGTGACAGGATGAGCTGAAGGAAGGCAGATTTAGAATAGATATTAGTAAGAAATTCTTTACTGTGAGAATGATGAGACACTGGCATAGGTTGCTCAGAGAAGTTGTTGATGTACTAACCCTGGAAAAGTTCAAGGCCAGGTTGGATGAGGTTTTGAGCAACCTGGTCAGGTGGGAGGTGCCCTGCCCATGGTGAGGAGGTTGGAACTAGATGATCTTGAAGGTCCCTTCCAACCCACACCATCCCATGGTTCTATGACTGTCTCCTAAAACTTGAATTACTAATCTGTTGGAGAGCAAGGATTGAGCTGGGGAGACTATAAAAATTTTCAGAAGATGAAAGTAAAAATTACTTGAATCACCTTTGCATACATTTTTGCAGGTTATTCACTGAGTATGAGGGCAGATGTGCCCTACCAAGAAGAAAAGATAAGTGTACAGTCACATTTTCAGGTACCACAGTGTGTGTTCCTGTTGACCATACTCAAGTGTTTGCTTTGTGAGCCCACTCTCTTTCACACATTCCCAGTGTTACCTGTCACAGGAGCGTCGGTGGAAGTACCAATGTTCCTAACACTGTTTGCTTTTCCTGTTTCACCTGCAAGCAGCTGGTCCTTTGCAAGGGCAGCTGCTGTGTCAGAGCACCAGCTGCTCTCCCAGGCTGAGCCACGCACAGTGAAGGCCACCAGCTCTGTGCTCTGCTGCACAGTTCTCAAGCTTTTCTAGTCTGAGATCTTTACACTCCCTCTCTCCGTCTCAATTTCTGTCATATTCTGCCCCTGCTGCATAGTTTGCATTTATTTGCATAAAATAGTTACTTTTACAACTGCTTACATAAATGCATATTCAATTTCCCTCTGGCTCATTCTGTGCATCACACACTGATGTTTTACACTCTTCACAGTGCCCTGCAGCACTAAGATAGTCATTCTCCATGAAAGTACTTTTCAGGACATGAGCTGAGGACAGCAGAGTGGTGTTGCCAGCCTGTGCCATTGGAACACCAACTCACACTGCTAATACTCTGGCTCGTGGCAGACATGTAAAGGTGAGTTTTCCAACTTACCTATAACAGAAAGGAGTGTATTGCTGGGGCTGTCTTAATGACAAACAGGAGGACCTGAAAAATAAATGTCAGCCTAATTGTGCTCGATGACAGCAGAAAAAAAAAAAAATCACTCCTAGCAGTGTTAGTTTGGGTTCCTAAATAAAGGAAGGAAAAATGATTATTTATTTGTTTTAAGTAAGTTTGCAAACCATGTGTTCACTATTTTTGTGCAGGCTGGTGAATGCATATTGAACAAGGAATGAGATTACTGAAAGAAAAAAAAAAAGGGAAAAATGCAGGGGCAGCTGTGAAAGCCCTGGTTTTTATCAGCCAGCTGGCAGTCATCTCTGGGGCATTGGCCAGCCAGCATGAGCACTGCTGTGGAGGTGAAGTGCTGGAGCATATGTGGATACAGATAATGTTTCTGGTGGTGTTTAGAAGACAAGGAGCAACCAGCCAGAGCAAGATAGGAGCATCAGCTACATGAATATGCTGCTTGTGAAGCAGTGCTTTTACAACATCCTGACTCAGAGAGACATGATTTTGGAAACCTTTGTGGTGGGAGCAGAGCAGCTGATGGACCCACAAGTACAAAACTGCTACTTGTTGAAATTTGTGTTAAAAATCCTTTGTAGCTTATTTATCTCTCACCTGTTCAGGGGGAGGAAGAATCAGCTACAACCCCAAGCCCCCATACTGTGACCATATGTTGCAGCATCCCTCACTGTTCATGTCAGTTTTGACACTGTGAAACTCCCTGAAAACAGCTTTCTTGGTAATTTTAATGCTTTGTCAGCCCCTAAAAATGGATTAATGCAGAGAAGGTTGATGGAGCAAACAAATATAAGGATATCAGAACAGTTTCAATCCCTGGATTCAGGGAGCAGTGATTTTAATAATGAATATTGATATTGAAAGTGAAAGGGGATATTTCAAAGCTGACAGGAGGCTATTTTCTCTTTTGTACCTTGATAAACTATAAACATTCCCTTATATATACTATCACACTGATTGTTTTTGCTCTGTATTTTTCAAGCTGTCCTTTATTGCACAATTTTGATGGAAACAGGAGAATAAAATGCAATACCCCAATAATTCTTCTTCATCTTTCTCTGGCATACTTTCTGTGCCCTTCGTTCCAATTTCATCCATATTTCATGCCTTGTATATGTAAATGTATTTGCTCCTTTACACTTAGCCTGAGTTCAAATATTAAATGGGCCCACAAGTTCACTTTTTTTTTTTGTGACTACTCTCTAAGTGTTATAGTTAAGGAGGGCTCACACACTCTTCAGTTTGCCTTTAGAATTTCTAGAAATTACTGTTTATTTTTATGATAATCAATAGTTGGTAGATTTTTATATCTTCCTCTAAGCTTCTGTGAACAACTGAAGACACAGCCTGTATATCCAGTGATAAGTGCTGTTTGATTAATATTAATGTACATAGTATTAATGTACATTCAATTGCATAATGCCTGTACCTCGTCACATCAATGCCTGTAATCCATCACATTTTCATTTACAATTTTACAAGAGCCACAGTGCCAGGTCCCCTGAATTTTGCAAAATTAATTTGCTGCATCCTAATCTAAATGTGTTGCACTGTGTCTGCTTCAGCCTGCTGCAGCAGGGCAGCGCAGCAATGGCAGGAAAGTGACATGTGTCTGTCACTGCTGCTCACAATGGCTTTGGTGGACAAATACAGAGAAACTGCTGACACCAGCAGGTGTGGAAGGGATTGAAGAGGGAGCTGGGGGAGACCAGTTCTGCTCTGCCACAGCCTAGCAGTCCGACATCCACATCACAGCTCTCTTCTTCCCTCCACATTCAGCTCAACTGGATCCAGCCTGGCTGGTGTTAGCAGCAGCAAGAGGCAGCTGCTATCAAGGGTCGAGGACAGCATCCTCACCTGCTTGGACATTTAGGACCTTTTGATTTATTTGACAGCACATCAGCACATGTAATTATTCAGAGGTGGGAATTTTTACTGCTGTTTTGTCATTGCAGAAGAAGACAACCATGAGAAAAAACCAAAGTTGCTTTAGCCATTGATTTAGATATTTTTTCTTATAATAGTCTNCCTCCACATTCAGCTCAACTGGATCCAGCCTGGCTGGTGTTAGCAGCAGCAAGAGGCAGCTGCTATCAAGGGTCAAGGACAGCATCCTCACCTGCTTGGACATTTAGGACCTTTTGATTTATTTGACAGCACATCAGCACATGTAATTATTCAGAGGTGGGAATTTTTACTGCTGTTTTGTCATTGCAGAAGAAGACAACCATGAGATCAAAAAAACCCAAAGTTGCTTTAGCTATTGATTTAGATTTTTTTTCTTATAATAGTCTATTTTTTATAATTGTTTTATTTCCAGCCTCAAATATCTTTTATTCCTTCCACTGCTCAGCTGGATGCATGTTTTTTGTCCCTGGTACTCTTTCTTCCAAGAAGCTGTTTTCTTCTCTCTGAGCCCTGAACATGTCTTAGTTTGAAATAGCTCTGTTAGAAGAGACATGGGAAAATTCAGGACTATTAGAAATTATTTATGGGGTTTTTTGTATAAATGCAGTAATGGGAGTAGGAATTTAGGCTTAAATATGATCTGCTATTAAAGCTTATGAACTATAGGAAGATGAAATATTCAAAGGTGCTGAATCTGTATTGTTGTGTCCCCTGCTGTTAAATGCACTTTTTTTCTAACACTCCTTTGCCTCTGTTTAGTGATGCTGTGTGTGCTACAGGCCTAGGCTGATGGCAGGGCAGAGAACTGCAGCCACCCAGCCATAGTGTTATCCCATAAAGCAAGAACATTTACCTCCAAGACAGATGCCAGCATGAGCCCTCTTAGCTCCCATCTCAAAGGAATCTACTCTACACAGGGCTACCTATAGTTTGAGGCTAATTATGAGCTATTTTGGATCAATTATTTGACAGATTTTGGATTACAGCACTTTTGCAATTGCATGGAAAGAGATCTGAACTCTGTGCAGTGCAGGAGGGGAGGCTTCCTACTCCCTGCTCATTCTGCAGCTCCATGTGCCACGTGCCATTCCTGGGCCTCAGGTCTCTCTGCAACAAAGAGGCAGAGATGAGTAGTGGGGAATGGAAAGGATAACCAGCATGGAGTTTGTAGAGTTTTAAGGCTCTAACTTGCTTTTTCCCCATCAATGCCCACTTTGGTGACAAACCCTGCAGCCTGACTGTCAAAGGGGAGCACACAGTGAGGGGCATTGTGGGGGCTGTGGAACACTGTTGCTAGGGTGAATTTTAATTTTATTTTTCTTTAGAAAGTGTCTTCTTCTCTTTTCATGGTTTCCCAAACACTTGCTTAATAATTGATTAGCAGTTTTAAGAAAATGCTTTATACTGCAGATTTCTAAAAATTGAGGTGATTTATATATATATTTTTTTTTTCATTCAAGTGAGATGCAAAATAAATATCAATAGTTGTCCATTTGGCTTCTGGATTTCTATGTAGTCATACCAGGCATCATATGGTAAGAAGAAAGGGATTGGCAGACAGGCAGAAGACTGTCTCCTGAAAGCAGCTCATTTCCCTGTGACTCCTCCATGTGTAAGAGCCCCATGCAGCCAGCAGCCAATGCCAGTCACTCAGTGGTAATCCCGTGTTTGGGAACACAATGCCGGCAATATATGGCTGTTTTGAAACACAAGGTTTGAAATTCAGGGCTCAGAGGATAAATAACACAACTGTTCTCTTTTCATGACTTCAGTCTCAGATGGGAAATACCCCTCACACAGGATGGCAAAAGCAGGGAACAAGCTGTAAACCAGGCAAAGCCAGGGTCTAAACTGAACTTTGGGGCAAGACTGGCTGGTGGGTTTAGCTTCCAGCAGGGAAATCACACAGGTAGGGGAAGGTGAGGAGTAGGGATAACCAGAAGTGAGAATAAGCTTGGCTGTACCCAAAAATACAGGATTGAAGGGGTTACTGAATGGGGCTTTACAGTTTGCCTTGATACAGAAGAGGATCCAAATGTACCTTTAATTTGCAGTTGCTCTGTGAGCATTGTAATTTCTAAGCAAGAAATAAATGAGGAAAATTTTTGGCTTTGAAGTGATTTATTGAGTGAATTTTAATATATTATGCACAAAGTTTAGGAGGCCAAACATAAAGCAATTTGAAATGAAGTATTTCCACTGATCAGAAGTTAACCTTTGTCTCTGAAATTTTCCTGTGAGAAGGTTTAAGCCTTCAAATTTAGCTGTGTCTCAGAGATTTCAAAATTCTTATTAAAAGGATGTTTCTTTAAAGCTTTGCCATTTTTTTCTGTATTTTAAACCTGAAAGGTTTAAAAAATATTTACAGAGATGGTATTAAAAAATAGTTAGCTTTGTGCACCATCACAAAGCAAAACTGGACTTATTATGGTCACATTTATTATGGTCTGCTGCACAGTTATACTAGAATACTGTATGGGGTGCCATTCTTAAAAAATCTGTGTGACTGGCAAAGTTCTTGTTCTGCAATATTACTACAGGTAAATTAAGAGTTGTAAGACAGAGCCTTTTATATTGTTAATATGGAATTATACTTTTTGAACAGATAATGGTATTTGTCTATGATTTCAGTTTATACATTTAATTTACTTTTTAAAAATTTGAGAACCATAAATTATACACCAGACTCGGTCTCTGGAGGGAATTATCTATTTGTAGAAAACAAAACCAGGGGACATATCTGACCATTACAGAATATGTTACCATTGCATGCTGTGCTGGATAGCAGGAGGAAGGATTTGTTTGTACTGTATACTCACTCAAAATTCCCTTGTTTTCTACTTTAATTCCTTTTTTTT